>JAECUM010093527.1:0-52449 GCA_016617855.1 Megalonaias nervosa | reverse complement strand
TGAATGTTTTTCATATCAGGATGTGACTGATGCAATATTTTATTGTGGATTTTATTACACAAAGGTAACCAAAATGTAATTTGTCAATATACAAGTATTTCACACTGGTTTTGTCTTCATGTAATCAAAATTTGCATTGTTTGTTTTCTCCAAGTGTTAATGCAACTCACTGACTACAGGTCACCCCTTACTGACGAATTTAACTTGTATCTTTATTTCAGACCCCCCCCCCACTTATCTCGACATCCGCCTATGTCGACAATATTTCCTCGGGCCCGAGGATGTCGACATAAACGGGTAGGACTGTAGTAACAATATATTACCTGCTATTATTGTATTGCTGAATTCACCAGTCTGGTCAAGGGCTGATGGCTAAAGATAAGCTGTCAAATTAAATTTAACTTTGCTGTTAGTAGGGTGCTCTACCTCCAACAGGTGGATTGCTTGACAGCTTGATGGGCTGATACAATTGGGCCAAATTCATAATTGCCCTCACACTGGTACAACACTGCTTCAAGGTAAAGGTATGAAAAAATGGAGATCATTATAAGGCAGCTTTCATGACATCGTCCCAAGATGCAGGAACTGTCCTGACCTCATATGCCTTGATTTTCATGAAAAAAATCTCCTTCAGTGAGAGATTGATAAGCTCGTTAATAACCTGAACAATCAATCACAGGAAGGTGGCTGTGCAAAATATCAGTAGTACCTTTAAAAAGATCGTTATAACCTTTTCTTTTCTCTTCATTTGGAGAGAAACAAAAAGCTCTAACTGGAAAAATAATCTATCTTGATCTTCATCAACACAGATTCATCTGCAACTGGTTATTTTAACAGGAACAGGAGCTAATGTAAGTAACTGATTCTTGGCCAGAAACTCAAGTTAGCAAGGAAAAAGGCTGAATCATAGTTCCCATAGAACCATAAACAACACTTTTCCACTGACAAGACAAGAATTTCACTCCTCGTCGACATGGAATGAAGACTGCCTTACAGGTAAGGCTCTCAAAGGAGGCATCACTGAAAGGTTCATATTGGGGTTTAAATAATGACCACACAGCACATGACAGGTTCTACCTCATCATTAAAGAGTGAGAGACTAGTCTCTGGAGCTCAAAGTACCTGATAGTTATGAAGGATGTGGGTTTGACCCTATAGACAAGGCCATGGAGAACTTGTGAATATTGTTGATCGCTGCTCTATGGTCCTTAATGATAGATAATGAGCAATCTTTATCCTTAAAGAGAAAAAGAAGAAAATATGCAACAGCAGTTAATGGAGAGCAGAGAGTCAGTGCATTATCACTGCACCAATTACAGACAATTCTCCACTGGGCAGCAAAAACCTTAGCAGATGATTGCCTTCTAACCTGAATGATGCCTTTGGCAATCTTGCTCAAGAACTGGTATCAGATGTTGCAGAACAGAAGGTCCCTCTTGCACAACTCTTCAAATTCTCCAAACAGCAATGGTGTTGTCCTCAATGTCAGGGCATGATGTGGACTGAGTGATACCAAAGACATGCATCTCACTGCACCAAATCCAACTTTGCATTGACAATCAAAGCATTTGCCAGAGAATGATGTCCGGCTCTAGTGACGACCTTTGCAATCCAAGCAACTGACTCCTAGAAATGATTGTTACCTGATTTTTGGCAAGTTAAAAAAGGCTAATAGTGGTAAGTCCAACATCAGTGACATGGCTGCAATGTTATGTACCAATTTTGAGTTGGCATGAAAAGCATTTTGATGACTTTCTATAAAAAAGAAGTGGCAGTATTTAAGTTTGGAAACGCAGTATTAAAAGCACCAAGTGAGTTCTGTACCAGCAAGAAGAAAAAGTTGCTGGTAGCTGACTTTCTGAGAAGAAAACCTTCTCCTGATTATCTACTGATGCCAGAGTTTACAAACCTGACTGGATGTAAGCTGTTTTGGATTAATGCCATTTTTCAGCATATGATAGACTATATGGTAGCCAGTATAATGGTGGAGGAAGAACATGGGAAACCCCCCCCCCAAAATGCTGACACACAGGAAGCTACTGGGAAGCTTTCTCACATACCCACAATGGTTGTGGCCAAGACTCAAACCCATGCCAGCAGAGGTGAGATGGCATTGATCGGTAAAGGAGAGTGCTTTAGACCACTTGGCAACCCTGATGTATGGTAGTGGCGGGCCCTCAGAAACTGGCAACATCTGATAAATTTCTTTCACTACAGCCTTAAAACTAATTAGGGGTCCGAGTGCATTAATTTTACACGTTTATCCTCACACTCACTGTTGGGGTTATTCCTTTTTCAAGCTCTTCTTCCATATCCATGTAAAACATGCTGGGCGCATGAAAGTGGCATAGTCGTTCCTGTATGTATCATGCCAATGGGTACACTGTGAATAAATGGCAACCCTGATGCACAGGACAGGTCAGTCATACTGAAACATACTGTTGGCTCAACTGCTGAATGGACAGTATGGATGTCTATCATACAGACAGAGGTATAATCAGCCTCAATACTGGCCATGCCAAGTGTGGTAAAACGGACCATCAGTTAAGTAATATCCCCGTATGTTTCCACATCCGATAGCCCTGTAGACCTGTGCCTAGGACAGGTCAAAGTGGCCGTCTATGACCACTGGGCACTAGGTACAGCTAAATAGATGGCTGGACTGGCAGGTCGTCAGCCAGGAGAACACTGTATAACATCACACCATGATGGAAAGTATCATTAGGATCTGGTAAATGCCATATGCGCCCAGACTTACAGGCTCAAAAACTATGACTGGACATTAAAGAGGCACCTACATCCACTGGGCTACCTAGACATGGGGGCACACTCCACCATAATTATCTACAGAGGAGAGAGGTAGACATATCAACAGAAACTGCCTCGTATTTAGTAACTGTGTCATTGCCTTCTGCACCAGGCAATGCATGGCAGTTCTAACAACAGCTTCAGCAAATGGCAATAGTGTGTATTGTACATTTCATTTTTATTGGGGGGGGGGGGAGGGGAGACCAGCAATCTCCCCATTACGTTTGCAACTGATTCCATCTTTGGGCGGATGCTCAATACGTCAAAAACTGCTCTGTGTGAGACTCGACCTGTTTCACTCTGTTCTTAATACTCTTCCATAAGCATGTGGACCAGATATCCTCTGATTAAAGTACACAAACACTGCATATTCCAGATGATGTACACTTGGTACAAGCAAGGCACATATCATAAGTATCCTTGATGGTCTTGAACTTTTTGCATTTGGTGCACTTCATTGTCAATGTTTAACTGAAAGAACAAGAACAAAATATTGATAAATTAACAACTCATATGTGTAAATAAGTCACAAAACAATACTCATTGCTCAAGAAACAAACAAAAGCATGCAGTGAATGCAGAAACATAACCAACTACATGCATCAGCAATACAGTGATGGAACATAAGATCTGAATAAACGCAGTCCACAAGTGCAAAAAAATTCACATAAATATTGATAAAAATAAAAAAAATATAAACACCACCTGTAGCATCTTCACTAGCCAAGATTCCAATATGTTGACTCTTTCTACACCTTGGAAGATCGATCAGACATTTCAGTGCTTTGTCCTAGTGACATCTGTTGGATTTTATAGTTACCTCCCTTAGTAAGTAATGCCAACCAACAGCATGCAACAGCAGTGCTTTGTACATTGGCCAAAAATGGTAGAGGGAATTTACTTTAAAAGGATACTTTGTAAGTTTAACATCGAAAGTATGACTGCATTCCAGAGGGAAGCCATTACTGGTGCATTTGAGGGAAAGGATGTATTTGTGCAAACAAGGACAGACAATGGAACATTTCTTATTTATGAGTCCATTCCAATTGTGTGCTCCCCCTTCTCTTGATCATGTAGGAACAATGTTCAAATTTGAACAAGTTGATTTTGCCACCACATCCAATAAAATTCACAGACTCGAAGCACTGAAATATCTGATGGATCCACCAAGGCATAGACAGGGTTAGCATATCGGAACCTTGGATAGCAAAGATTCACCTGCAGAAGATTCCTTACTACACACTAGAACACCAAATTTCTGGATGGTTGAAAACCATGGCGATAATCACAGGATTTTCAGAAGGCTGTCAGGGTTATGTTGCAAGTAATGGAGCTAAAGCTTAAAACAAGTTCCATCTAGTTGGCAAGGAGAGGTAATTGGCTAGAGTGACTGCCAATTGGTCTATATTTTATAGACATGAAATATGATTATTGTCTTTTTGAGATGACTGAATTTTGGAGGTAGCAGAGCATAGATTCCTAATGTTAATGTGATCAGGGAACTTATTTGAGAAAGAAAAAAGTATTGAGTACCTGAACTGCACAAAGTCCAGGGAAAAGAAAGACAAAATTCAAGTTGTCTGAAGTTGATTAATGGTATCTATGCATTAACTGTTTTGCAGGTAAACAAAATCAGATTTATGTCCTGACCATGAACAGGTCACTTCTTTTTACTGTCTTACCTTTTTGATGGATGACTGAATTTTCTGCACATCATGATGTTTCCGAATCTGAAGAAAAGGAATACTTTTTATAAATCAGTTTATATTTAGGAACATATTCAGTACCAGTGGTAGATAATCAACAGTCTATAAACAGTCTTGATCTATCTGACAATGCAAAAAAGAAAAGCAAATTCAGCAAATTTATATCGCCTGGCTAACATGTTCAGGACAGCAACTAGAGACAGAAGTGGAAAGTTTATTGTCATATTTAAATATTAATACTATATGTACATTCAAACAATTAAGGCTATTTGTGAGCTTCATGAAGAAGACTGGACCATTACTATGGCACTGATCTGTAATTTGAACTTCAAAAATACAGTCTATGATTCTAACTGACAGCCAACACAAACATTAAAGTTGTGTCTGCAAAGACATAATTAATTTTACTGGCGGTAGGCCAAACATACCATTTTAAAAGACATCTACCTCACATATAGTTTTATAGATGAAATCGACCTCTTTGAAAAATTAACAGAATTTTTTTTAATACAATTTTTAAAAAAAACAAGGTATTTTATGTGTTCTATCAACACATCAGAAAAAGCAGCCAGAACCAGTCTACTGGGGACCAGAAATGTTTCACCAGCACAATGACTGGTACAGTGATGCATGGCAGGGCAATAGGATTAGAATTGTTAAATAAATGTTGACATGTTTACACAACAAGCTGTTAACTGATTATCTTATTATTGTATTATTGGAATTTGTGGCATTTAAGGCCAAATGCAGGATCCTTTTTTGAGGTGTTATAAGTAATAAAGGAATAAAAGAATCGTCATCATGTCTTCTGAGATCCGATGAAAATCGGCCAACCTTTGGCAAAGGAGAGATAAGATGGAGAAACTAACAATAATAAATAAATTCAGCAGACACACTAGCGTATTTTGATTTTAAGTCATAATCAAATTTTATGGTCAGATGACCTAAAAGGATCAAATTCTGTTCAGCAGGATTGGAGAAAACGTTTCAAGGTTTTTTGTAGTTTTAGTTGTTGTTGTTGCTGCTGTTTTGGATTTACAGTAATGCCATTTCTTACCGCAAGGCAGGCTATTCATGGTTACCAGGGTAACTGATGAAGGAAGAACCCAGGGAAAACCCCAATAAGAACCACGGACCCACATGAAACTACATGCAAACCCAGGGAAAACCCCAATAAGAACCACGGACCCACATGAAACTACATGCAAACCCAGGGAAAACCCCAATAAGAACCACGGACCCACATGAAACTACATGCAAACCCAGGGAAAACCCCAATAAGAACCACGGACCCACATGAAACTACATGCAAACCCAGGGAAAACCCCAATAAGAACCACGGACCCACATGAAACTACATGCAAACCCAGGGAAAACCCCAATAAGAACCACGGACCCACATGAAACTACATGCAAACCCAGGGAAAACCCCAATAAGAACCACGGACCCACATGAAACTACATGCAAACCCAGGGAAAACCCCAATAAGAACCACGGACCCACATGAAACTACATGCAAACCCAGGGAAAACCCCAATAAGAACCACGGACCCACATGAAACTACATGCAAACCCAGGGAAAACCCCAATAAGAACCACGGACCCACATGAAACTACATGCAAACCCAGGGAAAACCCCAATAAGAACCACGGACCCACATGAAACTACATGCAAACCCAGGGAAAACCCCAATAAGAACCACGGACCCACATGAAACTACATGCAAACCCAGGGAAAACCCCAATAAGAACCACGGACCCACATGAAACTACATGCAGCTTTCTCACATACCCGCACTGATCGAGCCTGAGACTTGAACCCATGCAGACAGAGGTGAGATGACAGTGACAGACAAAGGAGAGCTCTTGGCCACCAGGGGCCTCTGTAGTTTTTGTAATGGCAAATCAACATTGTTTGTACCAATTTGAAAAGATCTTCATACCAGGATGCATTCTATAAAGATTTGGTCAAATTCTGTAAAGCAGCTTTTGTGGAAAGGTGTTTATAGATCTTTTTTTATTTATTTGATGGCATGCATATTTTAGCATTTTATGGCATTTCTACATAATAATGATTATATTTTGAAAATTAAATGCAAAGTTAAAAACCTGAAAAGAGTACCATGAACGATACATTATAATACCACCCAGTGTGTAATAGTCTTCTATTTAAATAAGTAAAATCTTTGTGCAGACACCATTTTTCTTTTTTCAGTCACAGTGACCTGTGCCTTTTTGACCCCAAAACAGGCTCTTACCTTGCTGCAAGCGCAAGCCATCCACAAAGTTTAGTCAAAGTCTGTGATGAAGAAGTAATGTTACTTTGTGAAAACCTTTATTTCAGTTACAGTGACTTTGATTTTTTAGGTTTTGATCCCAAAATCAATAGGTTTTTTCTTTACCCCAAGTACAAGCCATCCAAAGTTATGAAAATGTTGATGGTGGAGTTACTGTGCAGAAAACCTTTTTCTTCTGCTGATCAGTGGCCTTGACTTTTGACCTCATAATCAATACACTTCTTCCTTACGTTAATGCAAGCCATCTATTTGTAATTGTAAATGGCTAGAAACTCAAGTTAATGTACAGCACAAAAAATGCTAGGGAGATAACTGTTCCAATTATACGTAAACATCAAGGACTACAAGGTAAAAGATAAAAGGTAAAGATGTTAAAACACTGTAAAATGTGTATAATAGAAAGCATGTAAAATATTAAATCCTTGAAATAAAGGGTAAATATTTACATTAAAAATAAATATTTAAAACTCTTTCTCATGGGGTGGAACTCTTTTGAAGGTTTTTCTACCTGTTAGTTATAACGGCCACATTTGATGACAGATCAGATCAGTTCTGTTGTACAAATTTGAAAGCTCTCCATGTCAGTGTACATTCTATCAAATCTGTCAAATTCTGTTAAGCAGTTTTTGATATATCGTTTAAGGGTTTTCCTCCTTAAGTAAACAGTAGACATAATTGACAGCAGATCTGCATCAAGTACAAAGATTTGAAAGGTCTTCATGCCAGGAAAGTTTGTCAAATTTGGTCAAGTTCTAGTCAGTGGCTGTGATGAAATCATTTAAATTTATTTCTATTTTTAGTAATGGCAGCCGTATTTGATGGTAGATTGGTATCATTGTATAAATCTGAAAGGCCTTTATGATGCTCCACACCAAGTTTTGTAGAAATTAGTTTTGATACAAGATGCAATAAATTTTATTTAATGTTGGTGGTCAGGGTAAAACTACATAAAACATTTGTTCTGTATGAGATATTTTACTGACATGACCAATTAATATAAGCATTTCATTATTTAACAGATTGGTACAAAGATGGTTCATATTTACAGTGTAACAATACATATATCAACATTACAATGTCAATGGTAACATCAAATTAATAGACAACTATTGAGATAACAAAGAATTTCATATTTCGACTGACTGGTACCTAGACAGTATATATTCACAGTGAAAGAATACCTATATAAACATTGCAATGCAAATTGTAACAGAAAATTTAGACAATACAACAATAAGTAACATGCAATTATACCAATTTTTTTTGGTGGCTTTTTACGTATGAATACACAGCTAACCGAAGAATTATGCAATAGGTTCATTCTCAAGAGTGGATGCATAATTCAAAATGTTTGATTTCACTGCCTTTAATTCTCATTTAAAAACAAGTAATTCAATTAACTTTAATACATTCATTATAGCCAGTCAGGAATCCTAATTTGTTTTATTTCAGACAAATAATTTAATTATTTTTTAGTCTTCACTAAAAAAGTAAATTAAAAAACTTCATATGAAATCATGTAAGTCAAAATTGCAAATGTCGGCAGATACCTGCATATCACACACATCACAGAAGGGGTACACTTAATAATTATTGTTAAAAGCATATACAATGTGAATGCAACAGCAGACGTCAGTATATAGCATGCAGCTAAAGGCATACCTTTATAAGTGATACAAAATGAAGATAGTATAGTGCCAAATGTTAAAATTGTAGCCCTAAAATATATATAGCTCTGTGTGTGTGTTTGTGTGTGTGTGTGATTTGGATTTTTAACATAGCTTTAACAATTTTTCGGTCACATCGTTACAATGACTGCAGTGTGGGAGCTTATAGTGATGTCTAGCACTGGGGCATCATGCTGCAGACATGTAGCATGATGTCCCACCCAGTCACACTATCCTGACACCAGGCCAACCAGTCCTAACACTAACCTCTTAATGCTGAACACCTAGAGAGGCAGCTGTTAGTGCCATTTTTATAAGACTTTGGTATGACTCTGCCGGGTTTGAACCTGCGACCTCCCGCATGTAAGCTCTCAACTCTGATATTTATATTTTGGGTGTTGAGAAATGTAAATATCAGGGTCAAGGGCTTACACTGTAGGACTAGGGTGCAGGATTAAATTTACAGAGACAGAATTCCATGAATATTGATTCAGTTCGATTGCAATCTAAGCTTTCAATTCACTGGAAAGGTAGGTCAGACCTATAGTAAACATGTATGCTGTACCATTACAACTTCTGTATTTCGTTTAAAAGTGTAGCCTTTAACCTAAAATAAACCTGAGCTAAATGAAGTGTCAGTTTTAGTCTCTGATAGCACAAACAGATCTACTAGATTGTCCTGTAAGATCAAGACAATATTATTAAATTTGTATCTTGTACTATTTATATGACATATTATCACTGAGTAAATGGGTCTGAACCTGTACTCATATTTACATTGCTTTTTGTGCTCTCCACTGTGACAAGAAAATCTGTTGAGGGGGAATAACCTTCACGATCATCACTTAACATGTAGCTGAGGAATGTAGTGATACCCACTAGTGATGAATCTGGTAGTAATCTTGAGTCCTCCTCTGACATGCAACTTTGATCTTTTGCTGGGCACATTGCTGGTCTCAGGAAGATTGCATTGGTTGGAAGAAAGAATCTGTGAAATTTGGTAAGGTACATTTTGTGCACATTTGTTTCTGGTCACGCATTCATAAATGATTCTGGACATTGGTACACATTTTGCATCGTATCATGAACCATATATGTTGCAAGCAATTTCCTCTTAGTTTCTTCCAATTGATTTATTACAGCTGCCACAAGGATATTTGATGGGTTGTGAGAAGTTGAAAACCAAATGCTGACAGTTGATGAACAGGTTTTTCTATTATTACATGTAGTAACAGCAAACATATTTCAAGATGGATAGGCATCATTTGTATACATTTAAAAAATCTCCACAGTAGATTCTTTCTGACAAATTTGATGAAATTCTGTTCAGCAGTTTTTGAGAATATGTTACAATGTTTTCTATTTTTAAAATCGGCAGATGTATCTGAAGGCAGATCAGCAATCATCAATATAAACTGAAAGCCCTTCATGTCACTATGCTTGTTTTCAATTTGGTAAAATTTTGGTTCCGTTGATTTTGAGAGGTTTAAAATAGCAACCGTTGACAAAGACATGATGCGCTGCCATACCATAAGCTAATTTATTGTTCAGGTGAACTGAAATGTTATCATTCTTAATAATCTGGTTGCATTTGTCCACAACTGGCATTAACTGTATACTTTATTTTTGTATGATCTACAATGATGAGAAATTGTGTCATGACTAACATACTTAAAATGACGTTTTTGTATATGTTAACTCAATGCACGTCCTGTTGCTGAACATCCTTTTCTAAAGGCAAATAATAAATCAAAGAAGGTTTTTGTCAGCATGATTAATAAATCAACCTAATGAATTTATATTGTGTATATCCAAGTAATGCACCCATTTCTCTTCATCTTAGCCTTTCCAAGTGGTGTCACATATTTATATGAAAAATAATGCATCCTTTTAATAAAAGAAATAACAGTCTGCTAAATAGTCCTTTTATGCAGATTTAGAATTGTACAGCTTAGTTTTTTTTCCTTCTAGATTTAGAATTGTACAGCTTAGTTTTTTTCCTTCTAGATTTAGAATTGTACAGCTTAGTTTTATTTTCCTTCTAGATTTAGAATTGTACAGCTTAGATTTATTTCCTTCTGGATTTAGAATTGTACAGCTTAGTTTTTTTTTCTTCTGGATTTGGAATTGTACAGCTTAGTTTTTTTTTCCTTCTAGATTTAGAATTGTACAGCTTAGATTTATTTCCTTCTGGATTTAGAATTGTACAGCTTAGTTTATTTTCCTTCTGGATTTAGAATTGTACAGCTTAGGTTTTTTTTCCTTCTAGACTTGGAATTGCACAGCTTAGTTTTTACCCCTTCTAAATTTGAAATTATACAGCTTAGTTTTTTTTTCCCTTCTAGATTTGGCTATAAAATATTCAGATTTAGGAGCATTTACTAAATAAAATGTTAGTAAGTTCAAAAAGAAAGGCTTGAATTATGGAGTGCCAGGTAATTAGAATAAAGACACTAGTAATTTTTGATGGATACAAAATGGATACAGGACCATACCATAAGCTCAATGGCCTTGTGCTTTTCCTCACAAAAAAAATATATGGATATTACTGAGAATTTTGAAAAAGAACAGGAAAAAATGTAGGGATAAAAATAATATAGGGATTTATATATAAACAACAGCTGGCTTAGAGGCTTGCGACATGCCTTTTATTGGATTTTAAGATCTGTGATTTGAAGCAACCCTGATATCCACAAAAAAACTCTGAATACAAGATGGATATGGTCATAACATGCTCAAAGTATTGCTGCAGACTTTACAGCTTTGACTCCAAAGTCTAAAAGGGAGACAAGCCGTGTATTTGACACACTATTATGAGCTTAAAGAGTTGCAGTATTTATCCAAAAAAAACAACTTTAACCAAAACCTTCATGCAAACCAGACTGTAACCTTAACCCCAACAAATTAAAAGGGCGAGCTAGTATGTCACAGAACAAATTGTCTTTGCTTCATGACAAGATATCAGATGAAAAGCCAAGAAGTGGTTTAGGAAATATTAGCAAATGAAAAACTTGGACCAAGACCTTAATGCAAATCTTGTATGGCTGTGATCTTGACCTCAAGGTAAACCAAACAAGTGAATGTGTTACAGAATGAATTGTCCATGCTTTCTAATGAATCATACCAGTAATGAACAGAACACCTCAAGGAGTTTAGGGAATATAAGCAAATGAAAACCAAAACCAAAAGAAAACTATTGAAGTTGCTGCACCTGAAAAGTGACAGCAACGTCTTTGTTTTTCACTAATGATACTTGACAGAAAATCGGTTCATAGTATTTGATCTGCACCTTTATCTGCACGTGGCTGCTCTACTGTATACAGGTGACCATTCCCAAGGGTACAGATTGGTTAGGATTTGAGTGAGAAGTCATTTTCCCTGAGAAAAACAAGAAATTTTCACTGCATGGTCAATAGACCCTTACACAAGCAGCATTTTTCAACAGAATATTACGCATGAAAATTTTTCCCAAATCATATGCAAGAAGGAGGCTGTTGCTGAGACAAAAAAGATTAAAGGAAACCTCAGTGTCACACAAGGTGAGTTTTCAAGCAAATTCATTCAGTTTCAGACAACTATGTCCACTTCACTGGGTAGTGTGACCAGGTACCACAGTACTGCCGTAAAGAATCTTTCTCACACATGTGACAGAAAAATCTTGCTTTAATTGCTAACTTCATTTCTCTTCTTATTCAGGACATCACAGTCATGGTGTCTACACGCTAGGAACTACTTATCAAGAGATGCAACCGTTGCTGTCTTCTGTTTGGTGATGGAGTTGTTTTAAAATCAAAATAATGCTGACAGTTTCAGAAATTTACCAAAATAGTTTTTGGAGAGAAACAAATAACAAATACAGAAAAGAAGATTTTTAAAAAATGAAAAAGACAAAAAGAAAATGGACTACAAGCTAGGGATTATCTTGACTCCTAATGGTAGGAGAGCAAGATCATCAATGTTTACCACCCACTGGGTATGTATTCTATGTATACAGTACAATTTTTGGACGATGGAAAGTTCAAAAAGTTTGCTAAACATGATTTGCCCAAATTCACCAAAGCATGAGACAGAAGATCTTTTCTTTCTTTTCAATGGCTGGAAAATAAATGAAATACAGGTGTCTCTGAAACGCAAACAACTTTCATCTGAGAAAATAACAAAATCAGAAGATGAAATACAAAAACAGGAAACAGTCATAAAGCAAATTTACAGAAGTGGACAAACAATCTGTTACAAATTTTGTTTTAGAGCATGAAAATGTGAATACCAAATGTAAAACATTAGGACACAAAACTTCGAGTAGAATATCTGAGAAACACAATGAGAGATGCTCCATGTATGCAGTGCCATCACCTGACCTAAACAACATTCTCTCAAGATTTTTCCTTTCATTTTGTTAGAATGATGGAAATACAAGCCAACAACACTGAGAGGTAAAAAAAAAGGCTATACACTGACTAATATTACAAAAACTGAATATAAAGAATAATGTACGAGTTAATAAAATGATGCATAGTGCAATTTAGATAACTTCAGTTTGTTAAAAGAAAAATGAATCTGTGAATGAGTAAGTGAATGAATGAAATAACTGATTACAAGGGGTGAAATGATACACCTGTGTCACATATCAAATATGATTCATGATGAACAGCCTACGATACAATACATTATCGATACACATATTAACTTGATTATTCTTTCATCTTTAGAAGGTCTGTCAGTGGTAGGTGGTGCCCTTTTATGTGATTTACTGGTTGTATTTCCAGTATGCACATTGCAGGCAGACAAATACTTAGCACCTATTTATATGCTATTCTCATCCAAGGTCTAAATTGTTTGAGAAAAGAAATGAAAATTGTATTTTAAATTGAATTTATTTTAATTTGGCTTCGTATTCTGCCTTTCATTGCTGAAATGGTGTTTGACTGGCATGCAGTCTTTTTTGTCCATCCAGCATGTACATCAGACTCGTATTTAACACCATTTTCAGGCTACAGATCAACCACTTGTATCTACATTAACACTTTTCCCAGCTCCAATAATGTGACATACTTCATATCTTTAAAAATTATTGTCATCATAACTATCATTAGCCAGTATTTGCCAAACGAAACCTCATTTGGGGATGAATCATGCTGTGTATCAACCATCTGGAGTTTTCTAGGCAGCACATATCTTTTAGAAACACATCTGTACAACTTCATTCATGCAAACTCAAATTACCACATAATGCTTGTTCCAGAGCACAATGTGCCAATAAAATTTAGGTTAACAACCATTTTATGTCATGTGACTAGCAATGCAAATGGCGAGTCCCTGGTAAAATTTAATCTTGTCTGTCAAAAGATTAAAGACATACAGAATGTTCTACTCTCAATTCTGAGAAAATAAATCATCTTCCTGACCCTACACCCCAACATAAATGTCCAAATATCAAAAATGGGGTGGCATGGGTCAGAGGAAACTTGGACTACTTTATGCCAAACAAGCTGCTGCAATGATATAATTACCATGGAAATGGCAAGAGGGGTGGGTGTGGCAATATTACAAACCACATCACTTGGGAATTAATTTGTAGATGGCAAGTGAGTGTCGTTACATCCTTTTTGTTTTAACCAACAAAATTAGATACACGTGCCTGCAACAGCTGTCTTAGATGAATACTCAATTTAAAGAGTAACAAAATGACAAATACAATTTCTGATGACTGCCAAAGATTAAAGTAAGTTGCATACAGTAAGTATCATTTTGTATTGATTTTCCACCACTTACATCAACATGTGTTATCATAACAGCAAAAGTATCGACGCATCAATATATTCATGAACCGTTTTGCCCCTACTGATTAGCCACAAAGCATTAAGTTATGAACAAAAATCTTATTCGTAGAGTTTTAAAACATAAAATACGAAGAGTCTGAAGGTATATGAGATGATTTATGAAGGTATATGAGATGATTTATGAAGGTATATGAGATGATTGATGGTTTATGGCCCTGAATTTTACCAAGCAAGAGAGACCCAAAAATGTAAACAGAAAGAGCTGAAGAAGAAAGGGAAAGGAAACAAACCAAAAACTTCTGAGGTTGTCAGTGATGATGATGCCAATAAATTGTTTGAAGCCTCACTTTTGGGCCCCAGCACACTTTCAAGTTGCTCTTTGGGGTACAAGGAGGCTATGAAGAACACAGAAACATAAAGTGGGGTGATATCTCATTAAAACAAAATTGTGAAATTTAACTAGAATATTTAGAGTTTAACAAGAGACAGATCAAGACAAGGACTAGGGAGGACATAGGAAACACAATGTAAAACCAAGGATGTATGCTAACCCTACTCTTTCCAGACAGATGTTCTGTAACTATTTACAAATGTTATATGTACAAATGTAAAAGTGATTTTTGTGATCCTGACCATCCACTTGGGAAGACAAATAATGTAACCCCTTGATTGGGATTTCCTTGTCTCAGTTCAAACTCTACCACAGATTCTATTAATCTCAAGCATTTACTACAGCAATTCATAATGTAGATTCTGCAGTAGAGGCAATCTAAATGCTGTACTGAATCCTGTGCTGATATAACTTAATAATATTCATAGACGTACCATATCTCTGATTTCTTTCTTCATATAGGTCTGCAGGTAAGACAACGCTTTCTTCCGAGATTTACTCCGACAAAGATCTCTGAAAAAGAGAAAGAGTAACATGAACGGCACATTATATGCCTGCCCTGTGTTTTTAGTCATCTGTGTAGATCAACTAAATTTTGCGTGAAGAAACCACTTCTCTTCTTTTTGTCACTGTGACCTTGACCTTTGATCCCAAAATCTATAGGCATCTCCCTTAACAAAAGTGTAAGCCAACCACCAAGATTGCTCAAGGTATGAGATTTAGATCTAATGTTATTTTGTAGAAACAATTTTTCTTCCCCCAGTCAAAATGGCCTTAACCTTCTACCTCAAAATCAATATGCTTCTTCTTTACCCAAGTGCAAGCCATGCACAAAGTTTAGTTGAAGTATGTGATCTAAAACAAATGTTCTTGTGCAAAAATCATTTTTATTCTTTCATCTTGACCTTTGACCCCTAAACCAATATACTTCTTCCTTTACCCCAAGTGCAAGCTATGTACAAAGTCTCATAACTGTAGATGTTGGAAAACTGAAGGTTTTTTTTGGGTAGAAGCCATTTTGATCTTGACATCTGACCTCAACACTGATAAGTTTCTTCCTCATACTATGTGCAAGACATCAATAAAGTTTGGAAACTGTAGATGTTGGAGAACTCGAGTTATTGTGGGGAAACCATTTTTTTTTTTTCAGTCACAGTGACCTGGACCTATGAACATTTGGCACTGAAATTGACAGGCTTTCTAAGCCATCCACAGAGATAGGTAACTGTTTATGTGGACAACTTGAGTTATTGTGCAGAAACAAAACTGAAAACCGACAGAAGGACAGATGGGAAGACAAAATCAAAATATAATAAACCATCTTATGGCAGTGTGTATAAAAATTTAATCCTGAGTAAAACTTACAATTTCTCATTTTCAAGTAGAAAAAAAAAAGTATCCACAACTTTTTATCAAACTTTACATACATGTAATGGCAAGAGGGAAAGTAAGAATACTCATAGGTTCAAGAAACAGTGCTTCTGTGATTTAGTACTGTGAAGACAATTAAAAAAAACAATACCTCACCTCTCAAACCAAAGAAATTTAAGATTTTTCCCGAAATTAATAGAAAAACTGCAAGGCAAGATAATAATGGTACCTGTTAAACTTTACTGTGTCGACAAAATTTATCACAGAGGCAACTGTTCAGGGGTTTCAAAAGAAACCGTATTTTTTTTAAGAACTCCGTCCAACAACTTCAGAATTTCAAATAATTTATTGGGGGTGGGAGTGGGGGGTAAAACTAATTCTGATTATGTAATACCACACATACCTCCTAGTACTGCATTGCTGTATCTTTTCCTGGTGCAAGTCCCCATACAAGGACATTATTTTCTCCTCCAACAACTTTAGAATTATAAATAATTGGGTGGGGGGGGCAATTAGTAACTACAGATCTAGAATTTTAAAAAATCTGTTTGATACTTCAGTTCACTTTGGATAATCAGAATATCCTCCTCCTTTAATAAGGACCAGAATTGAAGGACATCAAGAGCAGAAAGGAATGAGGGAACTGGGCATTTAAATAATAGAAATACATTATCTACTATTACCACATTGATGAATTTGCCATCCCAATGGGTGCTTGATGGCCTAAGAAAAGCTGTCAAGTGAACTTACCACTGTCGTCAGTAAGACATTTTATTGCAGACTGGAGGATGGCTGGACAACTGCATGGGCAGATATAAATGGACCCAAACCATAAATACCCTCGTGCTGGTGTGACACTGAAGGTAAAATGATGAGAAAATGAATTGAGACAGTCAGAAGGTGGCTTTCATGAAAGAGGAACAACTCAAAAAGGCCTAAGATGAAGCAATACCCCTGACCACATAGGCTTTGATTTTTATGAAAGAGATCTCTCCCAAAGGGAAACTGATAAGTACCTTTTTGAGGGAGAAAAAGATGGTTATGACTCTTTCACTTCTCTTTTGATTTAGACAAAACTGTAAAGCCCTAACTGGGCAAAGGAACCTATACTAATCATCCCCAGCACAGATATGACCAACAACATGGATTTCAGTAGGAACAGGAGCTTCCAAAGGCAGGTGATCCTTGGAAAGAAACACAGGTTGGCAAATAAGATAGACTGAATAATAGTTACCACTGAACTGCAGAAGGCCATTATGCATGAATTTCACTCCTCCTTGGAGAAAGAAGGATAACTGTCAAGGGTAAGGTTTTCAAAGGAAGCTTCACTCACAGGGTTAATAAAGAGGTTTTGATAATGACCAAAGAAGACACAAGAGATTTCACCTCAACATTAACAAGTGAAAGACTGGAATGGGGAGCTCCAAGTACCTGAGAGGGTTGCTCTATAGTTCTTTATGGTAGATACTGAACAATCTTTTCCTTGAATAAGAAAAAGAAGAAAATCTGTAACTGCAGTTAAAGGGAGAGATGGGACTACTGCATGAATGACAGAAAATTCTACATTTGGCATTGTATATTTTGGAAGTTAATTGCTGTACAGCCTGAGAAATGCATCTGCTTCAAAACTGGTCCTGGCAGATAGATCATTTGATTTGAGCCAGGCATGAAAGTGGAGAATCTGAAGAGTGCTGTGCATGAGGGACACCCTCCCCTGCACTGTGATACCTGTTCATTCCTCAGCAGTAATTCCCAGGAATCATTAAACAATATCTCAAGGAGATCAATGAACCATGACTGATGAGGCCACATGGAAACTATTAGGATCAGTTGAGACCTGCAAGTCCCGGCACTATAAAGAACCTGAGGGATTATGTTGAAAGCTGGAAAGGCATAAGCATACATTTGATCCACCAATGACTGAAGGTATCCACTACCCATGCCCTCCGGCTTCACACAGTAGAAAAATAACGTGGGAACTTGTTCAGTCTCATTGCAGATAAGTCTATTGCTAACCTTCCCCAAGAATTAAAATTGGTGATGATAGATTTCAGTAAGGACAGCTTGCCCATGTCTGGACAATCTGTCCACCAAAATATTTATCTTGCCTGGAATGTGGTGGACTGAAGTGATCTCTTCTGAAGCTGTCCTGTGAAGATTTCAGACTCCCACATATAGAGAAGAAGCACGAGTGCCCCACTGATATCTGAGAACACTGCTATGTACTACTATGCCTGATATGTTGTCTGTAGCAACCATGGTACAGGTATGTCTTATGTGTTTGACACATCTTTGTGCTAGAAAAAAGTCAACATTTCTAGACTGTCGATGTGAAGGGAATATTCTCCCCAAGACAACAGGTCCTATCAGGCTCTACTGGAACCACTCACTCTGATTCTGGAGTATCAGCATAAAGGAAGAAGTAAAGATTCAGAGTGAGAATTGGAATGCTGTTCAGAAACCTGTACCAATTTTTCTACAAACTCAGATAGTGACAAAACTTGCATCCTAAGGAGAGCAGACAGGGTCCTTACAATGTCTCCAGTTTGCTAGATTTGTGAGATTCTGTAAGAACATGGACTGTTCCTTGACAGGTGAAAAAATTCATCCCATGTAAATGAAATTCTGAGAAGAGATTAAATAATGTGTCTCCTGATTGGGTACTAGACCTACATGAGTCACCATGTTCCAACAGAGATGCCCCAGAAGGACAAGTCTGAGGATGTTGTGCATCAGCTAGTTGTCTAAGTATTGGAGTATGCATGAGAAACCATCAGGACCTTAAACGAACCACTATTATGCACATCATCCAAGATTGAAAGGAAGAGCCCAAAATTGGAAGATTGCCTGTCCCAAACAAAACTGCAGGAATTTCATGTGGGCTGGGAAAATGGGGATGTGAAGATAAGCAACCTAGAAATCTATGGAGACCACCTAGTCATTTGGTCTGAGGTCATTTCTGACTGAGGCAGTTGTCTCCATTGTGAAGTGCTCTTCCAGAAGGAATTCGTTCAAAGGAGAAGGATCAATGACGAGTCAAAACTTTCCCACTCTCTTTGAAATCTACAAAGATATGAAAATAAAATCCCAGATTTTGCATGTTCTTGACCCTCTCCACTGCTGTACACTTCTTCCCATAGAAACCATTAGGGGTTGGTGGAGCATTATTGGGGTCCTTGAAAGAGGTAGAGAAAAGCAGAAGCAAACCTAGTAACCCTCCCTTATTGTGGAAAAGATCAATGCATCATATGAGAGGTCCAACAAAGCCAAACAAAAGCTTTTGGGGGATGGTCCATTGACTTCCTCCTCTTGCCCCTTCATCATGAGAAAAATTGGAGAAAGTTTTAAACTAGGACTGATTTCAGTTCTGATGGTTTCCTATTTAAAATGTTTAGAAGATGGAGCCATGGACCTTACGATATTGAGGGTATTTCTTCACAGTTATAACCAGGCCCAGTAATGTAGCCAAGGACAGGTGTTGCTGATCCATCAAATCTTGTGAAACCACTGTACGGATTAGTTCTCTGAATAACATCACCACATCAAGAAGGGTAGTCTACAACATCAAGAAGGGTAGCCTACAAAAGACTTTATATATGTTTCAGCAAGACCTTGATGTTTCCAAGGCATCATCCTTATGGAGATCAAGGAGCTCTGCAGAAAGTGCCATGGACATCATGAGTACATGTCTTGATATCTTGGTAATGGCCAAAAACAATCTTTGCAAGGCAGCTGGATATAATGAAATCCTCCTTCAACATATTAAAGGAGGCAGCTGAAAAAAAGATTGGCATGCGAGGCAATAGCATCTAGTGTCCATCACTTCAGCTCCAAAACCTCGAAAGCCTTTCTGGAAAAACAGGCCCAGGTCCCTGCCAAAATCTCTGTCTGGTGGGCATCAGAGTCCAAGGTAGGATACTCAAGTGAACTTTGGAGTCACCAGAAGCTGAAGATTTGGGACAAAGATCACTGGGTAATAGGCAGTAAACCCCATTTACCACTTTATCAAATGACCAGGATTCCTCATCCTCTGCCTCCTTAATCGAGGAGTGAGACAGGGCAGGGAACCAAAAGAGAGGATTGACATCAACCAGCTTTGTGGCAAAGCTCATTGGCTTCAACGAGGACAGACTCGAGGCAGGACTATGTGACCCAATGTGTCTCTGTTCCTGGGGAGACTTGGGGGATGGGGGTGGAGAACCTTGAACCAGTAACTCATCCCATGGAGTCAGAGGACTGTTTATAACAGTGGCCTCTGCTCATGGGACAGGGCAACTCTTCGCCAAGAAGATTTTGGGGTAGAAGGTCTATCTCCTTGTACTTGTTATAGACCCTACTTCAAAACACGATATTGGTCCATGGCCTGCAGGCTACTATATGGCCCAGGTCCACATGTCCATGACTGTGCATAGGGAACGGCCAAACACTTCCCTGTGGCATGTGCCAAACATCCAATAGGAATTTTGAGGAATAAAGGGGAAGGGGGGATGCCAATCCAGTACCTAGCCCTAATCTGGCACCTGTGGGATGGAACAGTAGTCTGGAGAGCGGGCGGGGGGGGGAGAGAGCAGAAAGACTTGGCCCAATCCCTATCTCTTTATCAAAGGGTTCCAAAGACTGGTGGCAGGTGACTGATGGCAGGAAGGTACATTCCCAAATCTAACAAACTTAAATCTATGCCCTCCCCTTGTCAAGAAGCTGGATTGCATCACCAACAATAGGCACATGTGACTGAAAGGGTGCTGCTTCATCCTTACCAAGGGGTGGGATGGTTGTGGCACGGTATAGTATGGTATATACGGTATATGTGGGTCAGTGTAGAGTGCTGCTCCCACTCGTAAGGGGAGCTATTTGTTCTCTGCCTGTTTGGACACAAGAGGGTGCTGCTCCTCCCAAGAGGAAGAAGCAACATGCTCTCTATCCTAACGCTAAAGAGACAGTGCTGCTCCTCACTCTCATGAGGGAAAGACTTGCCCTCTGTTCTCATGGAATCGGGATGGTGCTGCTCCTTACTCTTGGGAAGGTACAACTCACTCTCCACTCATTTATAACCTTCCTTTGGAAGGGGCCCGCTAATCCTAGGTGTCTCTGAGGTGACTAGGGGAATCTTTCTCTGAGACCAGAGGGATATAGGAGAAAGAGAACCCAGAAAACTCTGATGAAGACAATGATACCTTTGACTCTCCACAAGATCCCATATATCTCATCAGATCAAACGCTACAAAAAGATGGACAGCTGTCTGTTTTCTTACAGCTTATACAGTATAAATAAGTGGGGGGCAAGGTGTCTCAGGGCGATTTCTTGTGCAACACTTGACCCCAACTTGCTTGTTGAAATAAAGATGCAAAAAGATTTGATCTACAAAAAAACTTCAAAGTTAGTATTTACCAAGTAAAGCATGGCCAAATATAATTTATTCATCAAAAATACACCCTACCTGGGTGTTTAACTATGATTAATGATATTAAATATACATTGACTGAAGTAAGTCTACTTTCAATTCTTTAAGAAATTAATCTGCAATATGTTTATAATCTGTAAACTTTTTCAGCACATATGGAGTTCACCATTCCCTTGTTGCAGCATGCCTGGCTAACTCACAGACCTGCTTATTATGTGTGGGCAGGTTCCCATTTCTTCTTCTAGAAAATAACCATCAAAATGGGGATATATACAGCTCTCCAGAAATTTGGAACCAACATCATGAAATCTGCAACTTTAATCTATAAATCATGTATTTTAAAAAATTGTCTTAAGGAAAAAACAATTTCTAAATAAACTGTAAAAATAACAATATACAATGAAATACCAATCAGTGAAAATGTTGGTAATGGTTACTGGGGGAAACACATTAAGAAACAAGTACCAACTTGTCATGTCAAATGAAATTTATGTTCCAGTTTGCATTCAATTCGTTTTCAATATAATCATCATAAACATAATATTCCTTCTTGTAATAATTTTCAAAGATCAGGTATCTTGAAATTAATGGTAATAAATACAGAAAAGCTAAAAACTTCATAAGAAAAAAGCTATTAATTGACAATTACTCCCCTAATGATTATAAAACGAGTACTAAGCCATTTACCCATTGCCTTCCTCTTTCATAATATTTCAGAGGTAGCTCAGTAACTTGTACCCTTGCTTATGCTGTGGTCTGTTTTTGGACCTTGTAGTGCATGAGCACTGGAAATAATGTTATTCTATCACCTGGTTTGATACTAAATTTGTGCCTTTTCTCAAGAACATTGCAGCAATTATCAGGTAAATACAGTAAACTTCTCAATGGAGATGGAGCTGATATCACAAAATTGAAGTAAATTCAGTAATAAAAAATTTCTCATAGTTGACACTGATATCACAACAAGTCAGGTAAATGCAATGAACTTCTCCTAACTTGGGGGCTAATATCACAACAACGACCATGTAAATATAATAAACTTCTCATACAGTTGAAGATAATATTACAAGAAAGCCTATAAAACAAGCTTAATTTCATTCCTTGGCAATGAGAGATTTCACATTGTTCACATTTATAAAAACTACAATTTATTTGATTGAACTGATCTTAAACAGCAATGAGGACCAATAAAGTTCTTACATGATTCTGAAAAAAAAAAAATAATAATTTCTTGGCTTAGCCTGCACAAGTTGCTAAAAACATCTTTATTAAACAAGTGCACCGTTATAAGAGGTTTGCAGGTAAATAATATGGCATCCAAAACATTTTAATATTTGATAATTCTCCTATGTTAGATTTTGTAAAATTATGGTGCATTCTTTTGCAATTCAAAAGTGCTGCTGCCAGTTGATAAAATATTCTTTTCTTATATCGTTTTAAGGCTGACAAATTAGAAACCTGTATGCGTTATCAATGCAGTGACAGACTCTTCATAAAAACAAGTCAAAATGTTCATTTGTGGCTGGAAAGAAAACAAGAAACAACAGGCCTTTTATTTAATTAAACTAAAATGCATAAATAAAACACTAATTATAAAGTTATAGGTGCCTGCATGAATTGTCACAATGAACTTTGTGAATTGATAGCCGGAAGTATATGGTATTTAATACTAGTAAGCAACAACCAACTGGCCCACAGAGCAACCATTGCCAAACCATGCTCCTTTCACCCATGGCTGCCAGCAATACGATTACCTCACTTCTCACAAATATACATAAACCTTCTTAACCAATCACTGCTAGTGTTAAGTAAAATTGTCTCAGCTGACTCAACATGACCTTTCATGCTTTCTGAATAAGTCAAAGTTTCTCTTCCAAACATATAGTTATCTATATTTAATCTGCATTGTTTGCTAGTTTCTTTTTAATTCATTATATGCTATGGACATTTGTATTTTGGACTTGACCTTGTCCATAGCCAAGTTCATGTTGTTCCTGACTAGAGACAATGAGGTTGTTTTTATTTTGTAAACAAATAATACTGTACGTAGCTATTATCTTTAATGGACAGTGGGTTTAATTTTAGGATCATTATCAGCAGAAGTCGACATATTTTGCAGGGTCTGGGTCATGGTTATTGGAATTCCCTCATAAAAATACTTAGTCTACCTGATGTTTACCACATTCTATATTATAATTTTAGTAACAGAATCTTCGAGAATGGAAATCTCCATTAAAGGGATTTTTTAAAGAAAATGTTAGTTGGGACCTAGGTCAAGTCAATGGCTTCATAATCTTCTTTATCTAGAAATTATTCATTTATGCTATACGATCTTGAAGCAGAATCATTTGTTGTGTTCAGTATTTCATTTGGGCTAGAATTATTTATTCAAATTATTATTCTCTGGAGTTACAAAGTGCTAAATAATATTCTTGGACAGGAACAATTAATTTGGAATTATAGTGAATTCAAACAAGGATATCTTGGATTATATGATTGCTATTCATCAAAAGACTTGGCACATCAGCACACTTCAGGCCATTGGTACATTAGTCCATTTGAGACTACAGGCACATCAACACCTTCAGCGTTGGATCATATTTGGAGTAGTACTGGAATTTAATTACAACTTTATTCATTAAGACTGGTGATACAACCTTTTGGGCTATTTTGGGATTTAATTTGCATTTTCACTTGTATTCTAGGGAAATAAATTATTTGAATTTTTACAAAACTTGCTGGTATTTGCTTCTTTTCTGTTACTTAGTTTAAGACCATAGAGATGAGTGGACTTCTTCAGAGCCTCTCAAGTACTGTACAGTAAAACATAAATTTTATCATGCTCTATCTAAACAGTGTTATCTGCAAAATCATATTTTACAGGAACAATTATGTTGTTAGTTATTCAATGAAGTACAATTTATTACACTGTAAGAGTATATCTTTAGAAAATCTAGATTACAAGAGGTGAAATTTGATTCGTTATGCTTGTGCACAATTGTATTTAGATTCAAAACACTAGTTTACCATGATATATTATCGGAGATCGAGTTCAGAAATATTCAAAGCATCTACTCAACTGAGACTGATATGTGTAAAATATTCAAACATTCTTTCTACCTAGAGTAATTTACGTAATTCACAATATGACCACATGGTTTTGATGAGCCTGGAAAAGAAGCAAATACAGTATTACAACAGGTAAATTTCCAGATTGCAGGTTCATATTACACAATTATTTACAATCTGTAAAGCAGGCTCAATATCAAGAGCAATGCACTGATACTTAAGTTCAAGGTTCCAGACTTCACGTGACATTCTATAAGTTACAATCAACAGTCCTAAGTAGACTTTAGTACAGGACCAAAGCACTTTGAAGAGCCTCTTTCTTATATTGCTTTTGTCATCACATAACCATTACTGAAGCGAGAGCACTTTTTATGACAAGGTAAGATGATAAAAAATATGCATTTAGTCATTCTCTTCCAAACTGTAGGTATTCTATGTTTATTCTTCAACAATATTTAAACATTTAACACATAAAATAGAGCCTAGACCAACCAACTAAGTTCACTGCTTTTGAACACTCAACAGATTCTTTGAACACTCATTTATTATATACAGACAATCTTTCATTTTCTTATAAAGAGCAATGTTCTCTCTCTGCATGAAGGCAGTTGCAAAGATGGCAACTGTTCAGCACCATTACATATGAAAACAAACCCCTAGAGTAGTGGTTCTTAACCAATGGGTTGCAAACCATGCTGTTTTGAATGGGTCAACAAGATCAACTGTAACAATTTTAAATTTCCTAGCCAAGCGGTATTTTAGAATTTGATGGATGGCATAATTAATACCCTAACTTGTCATCCGTCAAGATCTGCATTCTATAACCTTGTACTTATTCGGTATTCAAAGACAAATGCACATACCCAACTGACATTTGCCCTTTCGGAAATCCTTACCTGATGTGCAAACTTTGATGTAGAGGTCACAACACTATGGGATAATGTATTTGACCAACACAGAATTCTAGTTTTAAATAATTCTGAAATTATTGATGAGAACTTTAACAAAGGCAAGTGAATAACTTCAGAATAAATAAAATGTTTTAACCTACTGGAAAGAGTGTTCAAATATTCAAACAATTACATGTATTGTAATTTACATAATTTAACACTTGTTTTCATATCCGTGAATAATTATGCATTAAAAAAAATCTTTAATAGCTGGTATTATTCATGGACATACAATGTGGTGTTTTGTTCAAAAACAAGAAATGGTTTAGGAACTTACTGGCAGATCTAGAAGGTGTAAAATTTGGGGTCATAATTTTTAAAGGGTTATTTTAGAAACTTACTCTGAGACTGCCAAATCATTACAATTTCATTACAGCTAAACATTCCTACTACACCTCTCACTTGCACACAATGGTGTCCAAAAACTCAAACTGCAACATAAGTAAGGGAACAAGTTAATACGGTGCCTCTGAAAAATTAAGAAAAGGGTGGACATTGACAGTGAGGAGAGTAGTGATGGTAGTGTGGTTCAATAGCTGAATACTTGTTTTACAATTGCACTGGGAATAATTGTCATTAAATAGCCTTTTCATAATGAACTTGTTCACTTTTTTGTATAAATTACCTTCTATTTTTAAGATAACCGATCTTTAAAAGATTATTAAAAGCAAAGCTCCAAGAGGTTTCAAGACACATCACATGGACCAGTTTGTAGTGATGTCTAGCACAGGGGCATCATGCTGCAGACATGTAGTATCATGTCCCACCCGGTCACATTATCCTGACACCAGGCCGACCAGTTCTAACGCTAACCTCATAATGCCAAGCGCCTAGCGAGGCAGCTGCTAGTACCATTTTTATAAATTTCTGGTATGACTCGGCCGGGGTTCAAACTTGACCTCACACATCCCAAGAGTACCAACTGCTGGTTCTGATGATAAAATGAGCAGATATAACAAGGTCACATGTATCAATTTTTATCATGATTTTATTCACGTTCTACATTTAGGGATCTGTTATTTTGATATCTTTTTTGTTAGAAAAGATAATGGAATCCAGACCTGCCTAAGTGGATTCGTTAGATGTCTGGGCATGCCAAAATTAAGATGCAGTGTATATGGTACTATCATTTGCAGACATAGAGTGAGAAATGTAGGTCCCTGTCCACTGGTCGCATTGCATCTTTTTTTTAAAATCCAATGTGGGTATGTGAAAAAGCTTGCCAGTAACTTCCCTTGGGTCAGTGGTTCTTACCAGGGTTTTCCTGGGTTCTTCCTCCACCTGTTATACTCACTGACATGTATCATGTGCTGCAACATGGCATTAAATGACAGCAATGATTATTTGCAAAGTTTGGTTGGGGTATGCAAAAGAAAATTCAGGTTATTAAACAGAAACCACACTGTTAATGGGGTGATGGATTGATGGGCAGATAACTCATGCCTTTTCTACAAATAAAAGTGAAGATAATACTATGCACCATTTATACTCACTTTTAAGTTGGGTCCATCTCCAAACGGCATAGACCTAGACCTGCCAGCACATAATCCACAACAGATCTGGGTCTATGCAGTTTGCTATGAGCAATCAGTAGAACAAACAACACAGACCCTTATCTGCCAGTGTATTATACAATAGATCAGGGACTATACTGTCTGCAGTTGGACTTGACAGGACAGCAAGTATAAATACTCTCACAAGACACAAGTCGTACAAGTTATGATATTTATACTGGGAGTAATACACGTTTCTAAAAAAAGGTTTGAATGAGATTTTTACTTTTATGATTTCAGGAATGGAACTTACATCATGTACATCAGCTGCAACTGTGGTGGCCATTTTTTTAATAAGAATCATACTGGCAATACAAGCCCAGCCACCCAATGACCTGGAAGGACAAGTAAAAGAAATACATCCCCAAAAGGCGTATCATATCAACTGCAGTATAAATGCAACTGCATTTGATCCTGTTAGTACACATGGTGCAATTGCCATTGAAAATGGACAATGGCATGATACATATGCATGCATTGCATATTGTAGAACAGAATATGACTCCAGTCTAGCCAACCTGTTCCATGCTGGGAAATTCAAACTGGATCCTTCTGGGACGAAACTCAATCAGACCCAAAACAAAGACGAAACTACCAACCCATCTGTATACATCTGCTATGATGGATTTTATGTCAGAATGCCTAAGAAGATCTACGAGGAAATCTCTATGAATGCTACAGTTTTCCGAAGAAACAGCATAGAGATGGATCTTTCTTCCCAAAGGGAGCAACTATATGACTTTGTCATGTATCCAGATCCTTGGACAGAGGTTAATCTTTCCAATGGAACAATCATGAACATGAAATTAAAAACCGTATTTAAACTGGATGATAGAGTTGTACCATATATAGTTCTTATGCAAAATAAAACCAGGTCATATTACAGACAGGCCTTTATAGATCTTTTAAGGCCAATACTGACTTCAGTGGATGACAAGAATGACAGTGGCACCATTCAAGGTGGAAAGGATTGTCCAGATGAATATACAGGTTATATAGTTGGCTTAATAGTAATGGCAGCTTTTCTTGTCATCACTATTGTCATCATATGTATTTTAAGCAAAGACAAGGTGCAAACCTGGATGACTAACTACTGTAGCCCTTGTTCCAACTATCACACTACGTCAAGCCAGGAAGATAAAAAAGACGATAGCCCCTAGCCAGCAATTTACATCAAAAGAATTATATTTTTTAATTTTATTGCATGATTTGTCAAGATGAAATTTCAACAACTGCTATGTGCTAGATATGTTGGTTTTGTTCCAGATAATTTTATTTCATGACCTGTAAAAATACAAGCACGTTTGTTATTGATTCATAAGTTTTGATTAGTAAGTTAAGTTCAAGCAGAAACCAGTCACATTCTTTTCAAATGTCTCTATTGTTAACTTGTTTCTTAAGCAAGACACCAATTTGTCATTTTTTTTTTTTATATTAGATTAACGAAGTTAATTTTGTAACAAAGTACAGGTTATTTAATGTCAGTTGAAATTCAGCCTACATCTCATATTAACTACAAACAACATAGACCAAGATCTGCTGCTGTATTCGTGCTGGCAAAGTGGGGTCAATGTTGTTTGTTCTACTCATTACTCCTAACAAAGTGCAAAGATCCAGATCATTATGCAATGGCAGCTCTGGCTTATGCAGTTTACTTCTGGATCTGACTTGTGTGTATAAATGGTAGATAATTCTTCTGGGATATACATACAAATCATATGTCATTTAATGCTTCCTTTAGTTTATTTGGAATTTTGATAGATTCTCATTACATATATATATAAATTTTTTTTTTTTTACCTGAGCCAGTATTTACAGTATCAAAGCAAGAGTGATCTTGCTTACTCTTTTATTATTTGCATTTTTGGGTAATATATCTTGATTATTAAAATGTAAGCAGAGGCTGACAGTCATGGGCTTTCAAAATTACAACCCTTGAAATCTGTCTGCAGTCTTCTTGGTCATCCTACCATAAAAACTGTATGGAACAAATTCATTCCATGAAAATTTAGAACATTTCAACAAGCCCGTATGTCTTTAAAATGTTGCATACTCTGTGCATACGTGTGTGAGTGTGATTTTGGATTTATAATGTAACTTTAATAATTTTTCACTCATATCGCTACGATATCTGAAGTGCAGCGGGTGTTTTTTATAGTGATGTCTAGCACTGGGGCATCATGCTGCAGACATGTAGTATCATGTCCCACCCAGTCACATTATCCTGACACCAGGCCAACCAGTCCTAACACTAACCTCATAATGCCGAGTGCCAAGTGAGGCAGCTGCTAGTACCATTTTTGCAAGTCTTTGGTATGACTCGGCCGGGGTTTGAACCCGCGACCTCCCATCTCCGAGGCAGATGCTTCAACCACTTAGGCCAATGGAGCAGTTGCATACTTTTTCATTACAAATCTACAACAAATAATTAATACACAATAAATTTGTATGTTTGTGACCCTATTTAAAGATGCATTCCTTCCCCAGATCATTTTTTTAGTAATGATTATGTTTTCTGAACCTCTTTACTATTTACCAGAATGATTTCTTACTGCCAAAATCCATATGGATCAGACAGTCCAGTTTATTCAATTTCTGGGGAATCCCAATGTTACAGATGAAAATTGGTAATGATTACACTCAGCAATGTAGATATTGAAACAAGTCTAACTTTCCTCTCATTGTAATAATGCATGTACTTTTCAAGTGCAAATTTCAGCTTTTGATTGGGTCTATTGTACTTTCTGAGCTAAAACAAGTGTTATATAGGGAAGAAAAAAAATTTGATAATCTGCCCAATGGTACAGGACCCTTTTCAGGCTCTCCCCCTTTTCTTGAATCAGGTTTGAATTTCTGCAAAACCTTTCACATTATTTTTCAGCAGAGCAGCCACAACATCATTTCATGCCATCATTTAAATTTTTTTTTCTCCTTTTATAGAATGCAGCTTTAATAATATGCCAATTTTTTTTTTTACAATTAATCTCTGGTACAATACGAAGGTCAGTCCATACAGCCGACACATTTCCATAGGAGGTAAATCTGTCTGGACAGAAGCCTATCTACAGACTGGTTTAAGAAACAAAAAACATGAACAAGTATTTCTAATTGGTTTTGAGTATTCATCCAAACAAGCCCAGCCACTGTTATAAAAACACTGCCTATGCTTTTGGGACTGGTTTGTAAACGATGCTAAACATCGAAGTACAATTAAAACAAGATGTCTACCTGGGCCAAAGTTCACTTACCTGGCTGACATCTGCACAACAGCCAAATACAACATCAGCGGGCCAAAAATTCTGAGTCAGTAGGAAGCTGTTTCCATTTCTCCCAAAGCCATTGATTGTGTATGCTGTTATTGTCTCAATGTTCCTCTATTTTCACTATCTTTATCAAACTTTTTTGAAGATTAGCATTATCAAAACAGTGCTATGCCAGAATGCTTTGTGCCCAAGTGAGTCAATTTCTGTTTAGCAATTTAAATGGTCAATTGGCATCACTTGCACAAATCAGAAAACCCTATTATATCAAGATGTTCTCTCTCAAATCTGGTCCAGTTTTGTTCATCAGAGTCTCGGAAGAAGTAATTTCGATGTTTCTGTAATTTTAGTAAAGGTCTGATGGAAAAATGGTGTATCTGTACAAATGTGAAAGTTTTCTATGTTAGAATACTTTCTGTTAAATTTCACCATATTCTGTTAAGTATTTCTTTCAAAATGTTGTTTAAATATTTATATTATTAGTAACAAAGGCTATATTGATGGCTGATCTACTTCTTTTAAGTCTTCATGCCAGGTTGCTTTCTGTCAAGTTTGTTCAAATTCTATTTAACAGTTCTGGATAAGTCATTTAATGGTTTTCAGTTTTTAGTACCTTTGAAAGCCCATGCCAAGATGCTTTCTTTTGAATTTGGTCAAAGGCTGTTCTGCAATTTTTATAAGCTGCTATGTAAAAATCATCTATTTGTAGAAACAAAGGTGATATTCGACAGTGGCTTGGCATAATTTGTACAAATGTAAAATCCCTTCATGCACAGGTGCTTTCTACCGAAGTGGGTACTGTCCAGTGGTTTTGAAGAGAACTTGAACATAACAATGGCTGATGGATGCACAACACTATGAGCTAACTTGGCTTTTGGCTGGGTGAGCTAAAAGCATAATCTGCATTAAAATTTGCTGTTCGTTTGACTCCTTAAGGTTGACACACTACCTCAGAAAATGACAGCAGCTTTAAGCAAGGGGCTAAAAAAGGATCCAGACAAGTCAACATTTAGACACATTTCAATTAACATCAATATTGCTGCCACAGTGATGTGTCCAACTCTTTGAACTTTCTTTCTGTTATTTTTTTCTTGCCAATTTTGCCATATAGATATATTGTATTTTGTATTGAAAATCAAAATTAACTGTCTGCATACATTAAATGATTACCAGTATAAAATCTATATTTGAGATCTCAGCCTGACATATAAAAACTTAAGAAAAAGGTGGCACGTGTAATTTTAGATCCATTGACTGATTACTCATCAAAAATGCTGTTACAGAATTAAATGGCTTCCAATCCATATACACAGATTGACTGTCACAAGGAAATTCTTGTACATAGATATATCTACATGGAGCTGCACCAGAGTATCTACAGGATTTATTCAGGCCTTTTTCGACATTTTACCAGTTGAGATTAACTTCACATGGGAACCATCCACCAAAGCCAAAATCTGAGCAATTTTAGACAGCTTCTAGTACTCTGGTACAGTTCTGTGGAGTCAGCTTCCAGGGCATGTAAAAACTGCAGAAAATATGCCAGTATTTTAAAAAGATATATCTAGAGTGTGTACATGTTACTAATAGATAATAGCTTTTAGTATTTTTAATGATGTATGAATACTTCTCCTTTAGAGGCCGTCCAGCGAGTCCTCTAAAAATAAATTATTATTATTATTATAATAAACGAGTCCTCTAAAAATAAATTATTATTATTATTATTATTATTATTATTATTATTATTATTATTATTATTATTATGGTATTAAGAAATGTTTATTTTTGTCAGGGATGCCAACAGATCTGCATGTCTTAACAAGATCTATGATATTTAAGTGTTTGGGATTTTCTCATCATTTATTAATCACCATAGATTATTTTGATACTGAATCTCAGGTAAAGATATGGGTCACATGCTGGATGAGGCTAGAATGTGACCTCAATTATCTGTGTGTGTGTGTGTGTGTGTGTGTGTGTTCAGAACTTCAGTTTACATTTTAGATTAAATTATTTGATTTGTCTTGTACTTACAAAGTTTAATGGTTGTAGTGATAAAAACAATATGACTGTACATTTACCCTATGCGTGGTCAAAAGTACCTCATGTAAATGTATGTAATTAAGATTATAATTGGAACAATTATGTAGCATAAATGAGGAAATGCTGGGCTTGCCTTGTTATATCAATAAAGTACCTTCTGTGTAATGAGGGGCAGAATTTATGCTGATAGATTTCAAACTAAATGTACATGGCAATTAAAACAAAATTAGAAACTTATCAATTTCATTGCCCATCTAGCCTGGAGAACTGAATCCCTTTGTTTTGTAAGCAAAAATTTCATGCATGTAGCCAAATTTGTATACAACAAAAAGAACAAAAACTTAACATTTGTTGCCATTTTCCCTAGATCATTCTTACCTGGCTAGTAGGTAACAAAAAAAATTGTTGCAAGCCCCCTCACCCAGTCATGTAGCTGACAAAATTTGGATAAAGGGAGATAATTTAGATCTCCTGGCCTGCAATATATTTTTTACTGCACAATTCTGCCCCATCTTTTGTCTCATTATGAACCAAATTTGAAGTTTTTATTACATTACATATATAATTATGTGGTTGTATAAACTTTACAAAACATAGCTTGTATTGAAAATGTTCATTATGTTCTTACAAGTATGACTGATTTCATTTCATGCATGGAAAAGACTTTACCCTGCCAATAACATGAGCAATTTTGTGTTTATAATACATTTCTTTCTTTTTAAATATTCAAGTGATACAAATATTTGCAGGACTTGCCAAGAAAACTGGAATATACCTTCAGTAATTGTGTTATAACTCTACTCAATTTAGGATACCATTTTTTGGTACCTAATATTTTTTAAAATATGATTTGTGTAATGCTGTAAATGCTGTATATTTGAACCCTGTAATAATTATAACAGGAATATATTTGGGAGTAATAATTTAAATTTTCCTGTAATAATTCAAACATTAATTGGTAAAAGAACTACACAAAATTCTCACACACATAATTAATATAACTTTTTTGTTTCTGACTGAAACCACATTCTTTCATAATAATGACTCTACTTTTCATGTGTTCAATACATTATTTTTGTTTGATTATGACAATAAAAACATGGCTTAACAATTTTCTATGTCCTTTATTATGCCTTCTAGTGTTAAGAGTTGACATTCCTGACAGCTACTCCACAACAAGGAGGTCAAAATGTGTAAAATAACCCAATCTGAGCTTTTCTGCAAGTAACTTGTGTACTGTTTCCCTTTTTTGACACCAAACTACCTTCAATTTCCACTTTTTGCATTATTAGATACTGTTTTGAGTATAACTTGTATAGACCTCTAATCCCACAAAATGGTTTTAAAAATGGAAGCAAGTCTTAAAAGTGTTTATTTTGGTTACTGTATCATTCAAACCAGGCCAAGCCATAAATCCGTAATTCCAAACTGATAAAAATTTATGCTGCCCATGGTTGTAACTACTACTTTAATTGAGCTCATATATGCCTGATTACACATTTCAAAGAGAGTATAAAAATATATGTTTATCTGACTGATCTTAAAGATTATTTAAATATTTGAGTATTAGCATGTGTGTATAGAACAGAGACAGAGTGACTGAGACAAAGATATATAAAAAATAACTACCTATAACCAGTGGAGGTAGTTTCGTCGAAAGAATGTACTGTAACTCACATGCTCAATCAGATGCGATAGTGTCTCACCTAAAATCATTTCAAACACCAAAATACTCTGTTGAGGAATGGTTTATAAATTGCACCTGGTTCAATTTCTTTCCCTGCATGATTAAGTGAGATAAACAAACACATTTGAAGCAACTTGTGACATTGCCATATGTTGCGATTTCAAGAACTCCGATTAATTAGTGAGCCTCTCTCTCCCTCTCTCCATACAGTCTTTTTTGAGAAGACATCATTTTTAGTTTTCTTAATTTCAGTAACAATGGCAACATATAACAGCAGATTGGCATCATTTGTAAAGACTAAAAGCCATCTATGCCAAGATGTTTCCCATCAAAATGGTCAACTTTTTGTTCAGTGGTTTTGAGAAGAAGTCATTTTAAGGCTTTTGTATTTTTAGTAATGGTGGCCATATCTGATGATGGATCAGCATCATCTGAAAATATCTCAAACACTTTCATGCCAAGATCTTTCAATCATATTTGGTTAAACTCTGTTCAGTACTTTAAAGGTTTTTCTATCATGAGTAATAGCAGCCATATTTGATGATGGATTGGCATCATCTGAACAAATTTTAAAGAGCTTTATGTCAGGATGCTTTGTCAAATTTAGTCCAATTCTGTTGAGCAGCTTTTGAGAAGAAGTTGTCAACAGCAATTGTGAACATATGGCCAGGTGAGTTAAACAAGGCTCCTGCTTACTGCAGGAAAAGTAAGCTGGCAACTTTGGACAAAATGCCTGCAATGATATTGCTTAGCTTAATTTTAATGCATTTAAAATTACTTTATACATTTTGGGTCAATTTGCATGCATACAATACTCTAAAAAATATCTTGACTAATTTTCCAAAACAGAATAGGGGCTGGCAAGCTTAAGTGACTCATGTTTCTTTAAACACTTGAACCCTTCCTGGGTTGGATTGGAAACAAAATTCTCCACTCTAGACATAGTGAAAGCTTGTTGGTTTCTCTATGTATGTATATATGTATGTATGGATGGATGGATGGATGGATGGATGCATGCATGCATGCATGTATGTATGCTATACAAAATCATACCTAAATAATATCTACCTTGTATGTACAGTAAAGATTGTTTATAACATTTCAGAGTGGACTGATTTTAGGATGTTATAACCAAGAAATATTCTATCCAAATTCGCTCATATCTCAAAATGTTTATGTACTTATCCAAGTCAATGATGTTGGTCAAATGTGACAGAACCAGATTTTAGATCAGTAGATTTATTATCAGCATACATTTTATGTTCTTCAAGGGGACTGAAAAGAAAATAAGTGCTTTTCTTTTGCTAAAATAGGCATTCTCTTCGGAGGATAATAAAACAGCAAGTTTTGAACATAAATCAGACTTAGATTCTGATATTGCAATAATAATTAATACGAGTCAGTACATTGCCAATGAATGAAAAAGGAAGATTTGTTTATCTTAAGAGTTCACTGCAAAGATTTTTTAATAGCATCCAATTTAGCATTTTTTAGTTTCCTTCACAAAGATCAGTCTGATGGCCATTGATGACATTCATTGTGATTATTAAGCTTCACACTTAACAGGTTCTCAATAGTTCCCTGGTCCAGATTTTCCCCAGAATCACTTTGTATCTTGCAAATAATGGAGAATCAGGATCAGAATGTTGTAATGACAGGACAACTATGCTGGTTTCTTAGCACTCGAAGAAAGAATACATTTCGAACAAAAAATTAAAGAGCTTCCCTTAAATATTCCTCTCTTGAACAATACTATAACATTTAAATATGCCATGCATCATCGCATCAGTTTTTGTGCTGATGAAACATTTCTGGTCCCCTTTGGGCTGATTCTGGATGGTGTCTCTAATGCATTGACAGAACACATAAAAATACCATATTTAGGTTGTGTTTATTCATATTTTTTAAGAGTTTCTTCTGATTTTCACAAGTGGCAGATTTCAACTATAAAACAGTATGTGTGGTAGATGGCCTTTAAAATGGTACTATTGGCCTACTGCCAGTAAAATCACATGTATGGACATACATGTAGTAGACTATTTTTACTGGTATGATTACTGTCAAAATGTGTTATGTAATGGTAATAAAATTATAAAACAAAATAACATTTATATCTGAATAAATAGATGTTATCATGAATAACGAAATTGTGATAAATCAGTAAGTTTTCACCATCTGATGAAAGCTTCAACATATACAAACATGTATCAGCTGGTGAATCAAAAAAATTACTTTATGTAAAAATGTCTTTGTTCAGTAACTTAATGATAAACGAACTATTCCTTAGTTATTAAGCAAGAAAAGGATATAACACATTACAAGTACTGTTTTGTTTTTGTATTTTTGTAAATAAAAATAAGTTAATTTTCAAAAGTGGTAGATTTCAACAATAAAACACTGTGATAGATGAAGATGGCCTTAAAATATTTTTGTTCTACCACAGGTAGAATTACATGTATGTTAAAGTCAAATGAGCACTAATTTTAGGTAACCCAGGCAATATGTTCCCCATTTAATGGTCACATCTTTCACTTTGTACACAAAGTTTACAGCTTTGACAGAAGCATGGTAAGTGGACAATCTTCACTAGGGTAAGGGGCAAACATGGGGGTACATGTTAATAGTTACAAATCTTTAAACAACTTGAAAATAAAATAAAAAGTGGTATTTCATCAGTGCAATCAAGTTTTCTCAGACAAATTAGATTTTCTTGACAAGCCCGACAAGCACTTCACTCAGAATACAGGAGAAGCCAGATCTGTAATTAGAGGGGACCCTGGTGTCAGGCTATCAGAATTTATTTTAGCAATGACCGCTTTATCTGGCTTTGGCACATCAGGTGATAAAACCATTAAAATGCAGCTAATTTTCTCAGGCTGACCACACAAATCAAATGCTATAGCTAATTAAATGTTGTAATGAAGGAACATTATAATGAAGCCTTTTGAAATTCATATTAGAAATCTGGCCAGAGAATTCAAACTCAGATGTTAAAATCGAGGAAATGCTGTATCCAAAAATGTAATAAACAATCTTTACTGTATATATTCTATACAAAAGCATATCTAAATAATGGAGAGAACTGAAATGCAAACAATTTACATTTTTAAGACTTTTGATGAAAATAACTGTCCCATGTGACTATTTAAAACTTATACTTATTTCAAACAATCAGTCTGCAAAATCCTTCAATTTCTTTTGTTTTGACAATTAAGAAAGATTTTCTTTGGGTGGGGGGAGGTATAGGGCAAATAGTGGAACTATTAATTTGGAGTTGGTCTGATTTTCAGGGATAACTCTGTTCCTACATTAAATGCAAAGGTTATTGAAGTGAATCCTTTGGAAAGGGACATTACTCCAATTGCCTTGGCACTAAATAAACTACTTGTGTTGCTGTGCTGTAAAACATCAAATAAAATGTAAAGGATAAACCAAAGAGTTTTTTGTTATTATCAAGTAGTCTCATTTCAAGTGGTGGTTGTTGTTATTGTTATGGGGTTTTAACGCCATTTTTCAGCACAAGATAGGCCATACATGGCGGCCAGTATAAATGGTGGAGGAAGAACCTGGGAAAAGCCCGGAAAGAAGCACCAACCCATGAGAAGCTACTGACAAGCTTTCTCATGTACCCACATTGGCTGAGCCCGAATTTCAAGTGGTAGTGTGAGGAGATTGTAAGTAGCTCTCATACCATATGTAAATGGTACCTTTTTTTCACTTTAAAGTGGAATAGCTCACTTTTTAACATTCCAGCATTAAATATTCTAATATACAAGGAGTGTAATTTTTCAACCCCATCAAAGCATTAGTGTTTCTTTCATATCTAATGGACATGTAAGTAGAAGTTGCTCAGAGTTTAAATAGGTGTCCAAAACTACTCCATGCACCAAAATACCAATGCAGAAAGATGTCTTTATAATTCTCAATTTTCTTATTAAAAGAAGATATATTTTTATATTTTGTTTTTATCGTACATTTAGGTATATTAGCTATAAAGTTTAGGAGAAAAATTCTCAGAATCAGACAAACTGCTACTGTATTTGGGAAGAATACTTTCAATGCTAGCAACTATAAATACAATACAGTTCTTTGTTTCTTAAGCTATCAAAGACAAGATGCTGCAAGTTCATGCATGCATAATTGTTTGTTTTTCCAATAAACATATCAGATGCCACATGGTGTTTTTATTTATCTTCATAAATACTACCATAATGTCTGGAAACTCACCGACTTTCTGTCCCCATCCCCAAAGCATTTTCTTCATATGATGTAATTACATTATAAGGTGATGCTATTTCATTTCTGATGCAAGATTTCATGTGCTGGTGGCCATGCAAACAGCATGTTGAAAGGAGATAAAGGAAGACCTTAAAATTTTCCAACCTTTCAGAGCATTTCTCATAATCGAGTTGGGGCCCCGAGTGGCCGAGTGGTCTAAAGCGCTCTCCGTTACGGATCACTGCCATCTCACCTCTGTCTGCGTGGGTTCGAGTCTAGGATTCGGTGAATGTGGATATGTGAGTAAGCTTGCCAGTAACTTCTCGTGGGTCGGTGGTTCTTTCCGGGGATTTCCCGGTTTCTTCCTCCACCATTAATACTGGCCGACATGTATAGCCTATTGTGTGCTGAAAAATGGCGTTAAGCCCCACAACAACAACAACAACATAAACGAGTCAATAAATTAAAATTGATATCAGTATATATTTTATATATATTCATGTCCTGAATCTGTATATTAAGCAGCAGGAATGGTGAACAGACCACTTGTCCGAATCGTCATTTGTCTAAAACATAAGGTTCCTACGAAGGCTGAAAAAACAATGTCAATAACTCTAAACCGAACCTTCTAACCGAGACTATTTCTGTATTGTTGAAAACGGATAATAAATCGTTTGGGTTAGTTATTTTTGTTATTTTGTTGTTGATTTTTTGTTTTTATTTTATAGTGCGTTTAGTTTACTCGCCGGGTCACTCAATTTTGGTTGTTCACCCTTCCTGCTGCTATAATTAACCAAAGATTTTATCCAGACCTATACGATATCTGGATCTTGGGTCATGTAGATTTATTGTTATAAATCCGAACGGAACAGCTTGTGCTTTTGAAAAGAAGCTTTTAAACTTAATCATATCCATATCTCCTGAACACCATGTGTAATAAATATTTTGCAGCGTGTAGTTATCTACTCCATTAAATACAACTAAAATATTGCAATTATCTCTGATCACTTTAGGTATCTGTGTATAACGTTGAGTAACATAAATAACGTCTGTATTTTAATGTCTACCTCTGGAAAATATCCGAGCTGGATTTGTTTGTCTATCCAGAATAACGTCATGGTACACCACTAAATTATTAATAAATCCATCTAGGTCATCTACAGATGGTGCCTCATCAATATCGGCAATAAAGTCAACAACATCATTACCGTTTTCGTCCAATAATTTTGCATTTTCATTAAAATCTTTAAGTACTTCGTAACACCGTTGATCATCTACAGATGGTGCTACCAAATATAATTTATCCCACTTCAGCCATCTCATTATTAGATTAAGCAACAATTGTGTTTTGCCTGATCCAGATGGGCCTATTATAATCATTCTGATAGAATTCAGTAGCGCTGGATGGTGCTTTACTGGTTCCTGTTTTTGTGTCGCAGAAAAGTCAATTATATCCATATAATAAATAACATGGATTTATATTGCGTTCGATGTAGAGTACCTACACCTACTGCCGAATTAACAACAATAACAACGAAGAATAAAAGACGTGCAATTACAGGCAAGTGTGCGAAATGTGGTACAAAAAAATATAAATTTATTTCATCAAAGACAGGTGGGGATATCGCTGCTTCATTAGGGAAATTACCAGGAGCTCCATGGGCTAAATACCCAGGTGAGAAACATCTTCCTGGATATAATTATTGTGGTCCTGGAACTCAACTTGATATCCGACTTGATGATCAAGATCAACCAAGACCAGGAGAGTATCCAATAAATAAGATTGATCAAGCGTGTCATGTTCATGACGTTGTGTATAAAAGTAAAGATTTACAACAACGACATCTCGCAGATGTGAAATTGATTCATGCGTTAAATTCTATAGCTAATAAATCTGTCAGAGAAAAACTTGCTAGTTTTCTAGTAAAAACTGCCATGAAAGGTAAAATAATGCTAGGGGCTGGTAATTAATTATATAACTATTATAATGGAGTAGTCTATTTATTATAGCCCAAGAGGATATTGGAGAGGCAGATCAGCAATTAATAACCTTGCTGAAGCAGCAAAAGTCTCACGTTCTGTTGCTGCAGCGTGGTTAGCACGACAGGCAATATGGCAAATTTATCTACCACCACCTAAAAAAATTCAGTATGCACATTTTGATGTCAGCACTCCTAATGAAGTTCATCAAGCAGATATTTTATTTTTACCACACGATACTATTAAAACACGTAGACGTCAATCATGCACATACAAATACGCATTAACTGTCGTTGACGTTGCAAGTAGATATAAAGAAGCTGAACCATTATCAACAAAAACAGCATCTGAAGTTGCATCTGCGTTTGAGCGAATTTATCATCGTGGTGGTCTACGATGGCCACAATTATTACAAGTTGATCCTGCTAAAGAATTTCTTGGTGCAGTATTATCGTTGATGAATAAACATAACGTTAAAATCAGATGAGGACATACTGAAATTCATCGTGATCAGGCATTCGTTGAACGATTTAATCGAACACTTGCCAAGCGGTTATTTGGATATCAATACGCAAAGGAAATATCCACTGACTTTACGTCCGGTGAGAGATCTCGTGAATGGGTTGCAAGGTTACCAAGTGTGATAACTGCATTGAATAATGAAATTACTCGTTCAACTTCCATAAAACCTTCTAATGCGATTACAAAAAAATATATACCAATACACCGACGTGAATCTTCCTCTCAACCAGTATTAGGTAATGTAACTGTGAGATATTTATATGAACCTGGTGAACTTGAAGGTGGTAAAAAAAGAGCAACTGATCCTATCTGGAGTGTGACTACACATACAATTTCTAGCGTGGTTAGATCCACTGGTAGACCTGCAATCTACAGACTGGATTCTACTGCTCCTCAACGTGGATTTGTGCGTGAACAATTACAGGTAATTCCTGAGGATCAGCAATTACCACCACATACAATTACATAACCAGAACCTCTATGTCGATTGCATTCAAGACAGGTTAGCATCACATTATCACATATATGACCAAGATTACTATTAATTCTGTCTATGGTAAATTGTTTTGGATTATTATTCGAATACTGCCATAACATTACTGCGTTACAGCTTGCACAATGATTATTCTGTCGTTGTTTTAGTGTTATAATAAACTCAGTATCGATATCAAAATCGCGATTATTTTTTTTGTCACATTGTTTATAACCAGATAGTTTTTTTCTTATTACGTCATTACTAACCGTTTGATCATTATTTTCTGTAAAATTCATAATAACCCTATGTAGTTGAGATATTCTTCTGACACGAGATACTGCGAGATAGACTAAATTTGACCATTTGATCCGATCATCTATAATCCAGATATTTGTATCAGAAATAGTTAATCCCTGTGACGAATGAATCGTTATAGCGTATCCTAACGTCCACGGTGATTTATCCATACTCAGCGCATTCTCAACAACATCAACAGCAACCAAAACAATATCATTCAAGACAAGATTTTGTATCCCACCGCCAGGAATTTCAACTTCAATATTCTGTCATCGAGTATCTGTTGGGCGATAACATAATGGTACAGGTAGATCTGAAAACTTTTCTTTATGTAACGTAAATAATTTCTCCTGTAGTTTATCACGAACTATCTTTCTACTTGCGACTATCAAATCAGCAGGTCTCCATAAACTCAAAAAATCATTCATAGTAGTTTCTGGAATTACTTTATGCATTATCTCACATTGTATTTTATCTGGCTGTAGTCTGATTAACCTTTTAAGTTCTTTCAGCGATTCATCAATAGCTCTATGGTCATCATTTATTTCTTCATAATAATCTACATTATTCTTCAGCCATTCATGTGGTGACTGTCCAATAAAGGGTGGTGGTTGACCATGATCGCCACACATAATTACAGCAGTATTCTTTGTTAATAACCAATCAAGAAATGTTTTTAATATTTCTAACGACACCGTGTCTATCTCGTCCCATATAATATATTTAGGTATATATTTATCACCCATTCGCTCAGAAGTCCATGTGTCTCCGCACCATCTAAAGAAACTATGGTATGTACATGATTTTACTCCTCGTTCTTTTATTTCTCTGGCGAGTTTATGTGTTGGTGTCAAAACAATTATATCTGAATGGTTGTTCAGGAATAATTTAATCACCCGAGTTGTTTTACCTGAACCACCGCATCCGTTAAGATAAACAGTCTTATGTCTAGCCACAGGATCATATACAGATGGTGCTGATGACTTTGATACTTGATTATTATTTTTGTAATATATTTCCTTAATTTCAATGTCAGCAGATTCAGAATAACTAAGTATATTTTCTTGTTTTATTCTCCATGATCCCCATTCACCATTACCAAGTAGTGGTTTTAACAAATCCGTATATTTTTTATTTATGTAGAACGAATTCGTAGCAACTCTGACAGCGTAACGAGGAAATCTATTTATCATAGACAGTAGATTTATCGAAACATAGGCTAGCATTGAAGATCTCAAATGAGTAAATTGCGGTGAGTCACCATCAAGATAGCTCACAATTGTACCTAGTTTGGTTCCATCTGATAAATAAGCATTACATCGGCTTATAAATGTGTTTTTTTCCGTTGCATCAGCGATTATAAAATCGAGGTCAGCATCGTCCATAATCAATCTTGTACAGTGTCTTTTATGACCATATGCTCCTCCTTGAGTAAATTTACCAATTATCTTTCTACCGAGATCTTTTGCAACTTTCTCATCATGCTCATCTCTGCATTTATGTATATTATTAGTAATTTTAATAATGTCATCTTCATTGAGATCAGGAAATTCTCTCCTGGCATCATCGATATTAAATCTATCCGGTTCTGGTAACCAAACCTGTTTTTGTGAACTATACGATATAATTGCTTCACTCACCTTCAATAATGTTAAAATTCCAACATCAATCATATATCGTAACAGTACTATTGGAACCCAACATTTTTCTGAAAAATGTCTTCCAAACCAAGCATAAGTAATCAGATGGAGATTTTCTGTAAACTCAAATGATTCTATATATGCGAATCCGGTTAAGTCAAAATCTGGTAAGGGTCCGTTTATCGCAACTCTGGTCATCTCATGTGATGGATGTCCAAATCTCTTAAAGTATTTAGAACATCCTCCGTATCCAAGAAAACTCCCAGGATAACATGCTACCATATCAACTGAGATAACATCGTTATACTTGTATTTAGTATTCCATAATCCACCGTGTCCATATTCTATACAACTTTTCTGGATATCTTCAATAAATTCTGATCGTGTCGGTTTCCATGCATTTTTCTCCTGAGCGAAGTGAGCGGCAACTGATGGAACTGTAAAACAATTATTCAGTAATTGTCTAACTTGGACATCGTCAGAAGTATATTTCAGTGCAAGATGTTCCATTTCTACATGAAGAGATTCTATATGATAAATATCACCATTAGACCGTACAAACTGATCATAATGATCATATTCTGAACTTTGAAATAACCAAACAGATACAGGGTTACTTTTACTGATATTTTTGATAAGATCAAATATATGACCATCATAAAATTTAACCGTTCTGTCTCGTGGAAATATTGTTACTGCTGCAGTCCATGCATGTGCATTATGATCAATAATATCTATCGAAGCTCCTCTTAATTCATATTTCAGGGGCCCCTAGTGGCCGAGTGGTCTAAAGCGCTCTCCGTTACGGATCACTGCCATCTCACCTCTATCTGCCTGGGTTCGAGTCTCGGATTCGGCGAATGTGGATATGTGAGAAAGCTTGCCAGTAGCTTCTCGTGGGTCGGTGGTTCTTTCTGGGGATTTCCCGGTTTCTTCCTCCACCATTAATACTGGCCGCCATGTATAGCCTATCGTGTGCTGAAAAATGGCGTTAAGCCCTACAACAACAACAAATTCATATTTCGATTTATATAAAATCTCTCCTGTTAATGTCTTCACTGTTATTGGAAATTTTAATAGCTTTCCCAACTCAGCAACATCTTTAATAGATGCTCCAGTATCTTTAACTGCTTCTGCCCATGTATTTATTATTTTACGTCGTAAATCTGTTAAACCATTACCATGTATCGCGTTTGTGAAATGTTCTGTAACTCGTTCAGCTACACAGTTTATTCTTGACTCTGACAGTCTCATCGGTTTGAGATCCCCAACGTCAGGTTTATTATTCAGCGGATATATTGCATATACAACCCAGTCACAGGGTATCCTCGTTCATAATACAGTTTGTCAATACCAGTCAGTATTCTGGGCTTGGATTTATTACTCAAGATGACAATATTATTTCCCGACTGTATGCGGACTGGATCACACTTGTCACGAATAATCCAAGTATTGTCGTCTGTCCTTACAATAAATTTTATTAAAATAAAATATTTTTGAACATCAAGGTGGTTAATAATCATTCTTCCTCGTCTGTCATTCATTATAGTATCGACAATATTTCTGATCCTAAATGTTGACCACACATGAGCCGCACCATTGTCACGAAATTCCTTCTTGGCTTCACGGATACGTTCGGTTATATCCTCATTTGTTAAAGCTAGATCTTGCATCGAAACACTAAAATTATATTGTGATAGTCTGTCAAGATCAAATCTAGTTCCCGCTGAAACTGCGGAAGGCTCAATGATGGATAATTCTTCCATTATAATTAAGACAAATATTTAAATTAAATTTTAGTATATATATAATGATTCAAACAAAGAATCGATGTATTTGGCTCAAAATTGGATATACTTCTTGTAACAGCATGCGTGAATATGCGTGAATGAATTCTGCTGCTACCATATGCAAAGCGTTAAAAATGGTAGTCTAGGACCAAAACCTTGTGTGCAATGTGGTGTTGGAGTCAGAGGAAAAACTCAGTTATGTGTAAAATGCGGCGGTAAAAAATACAGAGAATTAAAACGATATTATGACAAAAAAAATAATACTTTGACATCGTCAGGTAAATCTCCTATAAAAACCGTAGAAGATTATCTGGTCAGATTTCAAAACAATGATTTAAACAAATAATATTATATATAAATGGAGCAAAAAGAATTTGTGGCTCATCCCATAATTAAAAATTATGAGGCGTCTCGAGATGGTGTAATCAGGCACTGTCGATTAAAAAAACCAGTCGGTAGTGGTAATAAATTTGGTTATTTTAAATTCAATACCAGTGTAGATAAACATTATTTATCACATTGATTCATATTCGAATGTTTTTATGGGGTCATCGAAGATGGACTTGTAATTGATCATATTGATGGAAATCCCAAAAATAATCGGTTATCTAACCTGCAGGCTACTACACAGAGAGAGAATACTGCACGTGGAAATACTGGTAAATATCCCAAGATCCCGAGGTCTGTTATATCCATAAATACAGAAACAGGCCAAGAAATAACTTTTCCATCAATTAGTGCAGCTGCAAAACATTTTGGCACACATCCACAATCAGTACAATTTGTTGCAAATAAAACATACAAATCTGCATATTCAATAAAATATGATCAGTCGATAATATTTGAATATATCAGATAACTCTGTACTCTTAATAAATAAATATTTTTTTTACTGTATAGTTCAACTCTGTTAATTATTCCCAATCAATCATGACACCTTCACTGTCGCTGCTCTCAGTGTCATTGACAGAATCAAATAACATAATCTTTCTTAGTTGTATTACACGATTATCTATAATCTTCTTTTTCTCGTATTCACGAGATAGTTCAGATCTGATATTTTCGATCGAACGTGCAAGAGGCGCAAACAGCTTTACCTGTTTGTCATTTACTCCTGCCAAGGATACCAGCATTAATTGATAAATCAGTTTCATGAATCTGTACTCAGATGTCAGTGTGTATTTACCCTTGGCTTTTCGTTGTTTCAATATTTCATAATCGCATATTTTCTCAGGATCGAGATTATCAGAGAGATTTATTCCTTCATGCTGCAGTTTTTTGATAGCGGAAATAATAGCATTAATATTTTCTTGGTTCATTATATAATAAATATTTCTTCAATATAAAAAATATTTACAAAACATATAATCACAACACAACCCCATATGAGCTCCTAGATTGTCAACCAACATTCTTGCAAGCTCAGGGGCATTCGAAATTAGACGAAACACATTTATACAGACTCAACACCCATGTGAACCCCTAGGTTGTCAAACAACGTCCTAGAAAGCTCAGAGGGTGATCCATAATTTTTATTAACGACACAAACACAACACATAAACTTATCCTAATGGACGGCACAAACACATAAACTTATCCTAATGAATATATAATTGTATGATTATGAATATATACAATGATGATGATTTTGATTATATTTTTTGAGGACGGCACAAACATATGATTGTATGAACATGAATATATATAAAATGGTGATGATTTTGATTTTTGCAGACAGCACAAACATAAACTTAACAACAAACTTAACAACAAACATAAACTTAACAACAAACTTAACAACAAACATAAACTTAACTATTGACGGAATACAACGGGGGGGGGGATTTACATACATCCAACAGATTTTGTACACTCTCCCCCCATACAAAACCCCGGGGAGTGCAAAAGTACACCCACCACGTGTTTACATGGTGGGAGAGTTGTATTATTTTTCTGTTGGGTTTCGTACCCCCAATTAATAGCATCCATCACCGAATGCAAGATAATATATCTTTAGCATTTCTGGAGACTCGAACACACAGAGAGTCTACAGAACTTGATCTACGTGCAAATGCCTTAACACCTCAGCCACCGCTCTCTTATGAATATACAGTTAAATTTAAGTATATAACCATTCGCACTGTCTCACATGTGATTACTCTGGACTTGTATTACTAACAGAATAAAATCAGTTATTATAGAACTGTAGCGTGAATTTACTTCAATTTTTCAAACATAATTCATAAAATAATCGCATATTACATTTTCTGTATGAGTTATCGTTCGTTAGGTCAAAATACATGTGTTAGAGCTAAAAATAACTCTGATTTGTATCAACGCACTTGTATAAACCGACGTGAATTTAAGGTTATCAGAGTCAAAAGATGCATCAATATCCCCCTCTGTTACAAATTGCTGCTTCACTAACAACTAATTGCTTACAGAGAACAAATAAATCACTAAATAATTAACGAAAACAAGATATCTTCATTGTCTATAAATCAAACGTAGTAGTAAGGGAGATAATCGTTTAATTTGCTCTGCAGAGAGAGAGAGAGCAGAGTTATCTCGCTTTATTACATGTGCAATTGCCTCAAACATATATTATTCAGATTTTAATGATTTTGAGTACTGTTCAACCCATCTGATTGAAGAATTTGTAACAATTTTATTAATCAGAGTACCATTTAGCCCATCAGAATGAAAAAATTCTAAATATTCATGAAACAGAGTACCATTTAACCCATCTGATTAAGAAAATTTTGATTATTTCATGAAACAAGTACCATTTAACCCATCTGATTAACGAATCTGTAGATTTTATGAATCAATATCAATAACAGAATGTTTGTTAACGAGCATTATAATAATAATATTGTTTGATAAATCTGTAGATATTTCATGAAACAGAGTACCATCTAACCCATCAGATTAAGAAATTCTGATTATTTAACGAATCAGAGTACCATTTAACCCATCTGATTAACGAATCTGTAGATATTTCATGAAACAGAGTACCATCTAACCCATCTGATTAAGAAAATTCTGATTATTTCACGAATCAGAGTACCATTTAACCCATCTGATTAACGAATCTGTAGATATTTCATGAAACAGAGTACCATTTAACCCATCTGATTAAGAAAATTCTGATTATTTCATGAAACAGGTACCATTTACCCCATCTGATTAAGAAAATTCTGATTATTTCATTGAATCTGATTAACAAACCCATGAATATTTCACTGAATCTGATTAACGAATCTGTTGATATTTCATGAAACAGAGTACCATTTAACCCATCTGATTAACGAATCTGTAGATATTTCATGAAACAGAGTACCATTTAACCCATCTGATTAACGAATCTGTAGATATTTCACGAATCAGAGTACCATCTAACCCATCAGAATGAGAAAAATAAGTAAAAAAAATAATTATATTATTTCAGAATCAGATTATTTTTTTCCCTTGATTATATCAGGAAATATTTACTCGGACGTTCTACGAGCGCATATATAGATTAATATTCAGTGATTCTTGTCTTAAAATCCAAAATGTGTCCTGTCTGGTCAGTAAGCTTGAAATTTATTCTTGACAATAATGGATTATGTACATGTAGATAAACTGGATTAATTGGCTCAGATACAATTAACCACCCGGGCGGCGCTTGAGGGCTAAATGAATATAATATATATCCTTGCTGGGACTGGCTAGACTTTGAAAGATCTACTTGATAGCTGCCATCAATTACGTCACATACTAAATTGACTGCGATCGTTGATGTTATATTAACAATACCAGGTGAGATATGGCGACCTCCACCATATGGATCATTATTACATTTAAAAATGGTTGGTGTAGGTATTAATTTTTTCCATGAATCACATATTCTTTTAAAATGTTCGTCAATAAGATCATTAACTGATTTCTTTAGCTCTTCAGAGTTAAATCCCGGAATTATAAATGTTGGTAGCTGTTCTTCTGTAATTCCATAATGTTTAAAAAACACTGTTGTAAATAAACGTTTATAACTTACACGTTGAATTGGGCTGTCTTCATTAACTATGTAAGTATTAAGAAATCTATCTGCCGGTGCGTTTAATGTTTTTTCTCTGTCAACGATAGCCTTATTTACATATTCTAAGTCTGATGCAACTTGATTCAAATGTTGTATTGTTTCAATTATTTGATTTTTTTAAATCATCGTCATAAAAAGTGTTGATGCTGGAAAATAAATTTCTTAGATCAATAAGTACACGTCCATGTTCAGATTTAATTGGTCTTGATTTTGAGTTAATTTCTTCAACGTTAATTGTTGCTATTCTTGTACCTTTCTTACCCTGAATGAAATCTACAAAATGAGTATAATGTGTATAACCACGATAAGCATCTGGATTCTCTATAAATGGATAAGTTTTTCGATATTCTGGGATTTTTATAAATTTTTCAACATTTATAACGAAATCAGATCGTTGTGGTTCTGGTGGGCCTTTATAACTGGTTCAGCTTCAGGCCATCCTAATACTGATCTGATCGAACTTTGATAAATATCTACAGAATAATCAGGGGAATTTATTTCAATCACCGCTGATAATGTTGGTTCGTAAACAGTAATTGCTGTTTTGGATTCTTTTCCTGTAATAGATTTAATTCTGCGCTGGAACTCATCGTTGATCTGTTCTATTTGATAACTGCCCGTTGGAATGCTAACTACTTGCCAATCGGGAGTTCCATCAGGCTTATTCTTATTTGCAAATACTAATGAATTATTCGGTTGCAGTCCACCAAATGGTTTTGATCTAATATTTGACCAGCTATAATAAACTCGCAATTGTGCTAGGGCTATTTCCTTTGCTGGAATTGCGGTTGGAAAGTTAACGCTAAACTCAGGATTGGTCGAATTTAATGAGATCATCGTAGTTTTTGCCGGGGTTGTATTAGTGACGATCTGTTGAAGTAATTCTCTCGACGCTGCTGAAGACTCAGTCATTATTATTAGTGTTATTATTTAATTCGCCTTGGTTATTGTGAGTGACTTTGTCACCAAAATCGCTAGCGATTCTGAATGCTTCATCGTAGGATTTCATTATCGTTGCGAACTCCTCATCAGATATTTTACCATCACTGAGGTAGAACGAAATATATGACGATAATTTAGAATAGGCTGTTGTTGCTGTATGTAATTTTATTATATACTCGTGTAATTTAGTATTTGTACATGCAGATATCTTCTTAGCGATAATACTAAGAATACTTGCAACAGTCGTTGAAGTTGAAACGACAATTGTTACAATTGCAGGCGCTGTCATTGTTATTGTTGATAATAATAATCTGGCCCAGCAACAATAGCGGAAACTGAGTAAACAATTATATCAATGACAACCATACGTCTGCGATATTTTTTTACTTTTATTGTATAATCGTCAATTATATTTTTTAATTCAGTCAGACACTTACACGCTTGATTATATCTGTGACGTTGAACATCGATGTAGGACTGGGGTCCTTGGTTTTGATTCATTATTATTAAATGACGTTAAGTAATTAATTAAGGAGTTTCAGCTACGAATTCCAGACACCACCAGTAACGTCTTGGGGGTATTTCCGTTGACGTCAACGTAAATATTTCTTTAGTGTTTTTATTTAGCATCACCAGTAGAGGATTATGATATACATTCGGTGATGATGAAGTGGCAGCAGTAATTTCTAAACCATGCATGGACAGCCTGTATAACCCAGTTACTTCTGCAGTATGTTCGAGAGTGTTATTTTGTGGTGTCCATGTTGATGATCCTGATGCTATTGTATACACGATATTTTTAATCTGTCCCTGTGGAATTTGAATCAGATTAGTTTTTTGAACAATATTAGGTATTCCACTGACAATGTCGTTGAGTTTCATGTTAACGTCGGCTAGTTTTATGTCAACGGTTGGTTGTTCCCCAAAAAAATCTTTAATGGTTTTGTTTATATTTAGACGAAAATTTAAGAACGTTTCTACATGTCTAGAAAAAGTATTATTGAGTGTAGTCATTTCCTCATTGATTGTTTTTAGCGAAGTTGTCATAGGAATTTCCTTATCATCGACATATTTCTTCGTTGCAGCATCAAAATCAGATTCTGGTGTTCTTAGATTATTAATACCATTGCTATTCATGTTGAGAAATGCACGCATTATACCGCCGTTGACTAATACGTACTTAGATTCTTGATCATCGACATATTTTTTGTTTTGGCATCTGTATCTGCGGCTGGGTTTCCAAGGTCTATAATTTTATTTTGATTCATAATAATACTACCCGTGAATGAATCACCAGCTTTTTTAACATAATCATTAACTGACGTACCGGAATCTTGTATTTTACCCTGATCAGTAAAAGTAACAATATTATTAACAACCGCGGTAGGAATTCGCATGAGTAAATCCGGTAATTGCACATTACTCGTCTTTAATCGTCCTTCTTTATCCTGAAAAACAACGACCTCATTTTGATCCACACTGGTGATGTTTAATAAATCGTCAATCTCATTTCTGAGTTGATCAAGAGTTGCATATTTAGGTAAATTAGCTTGCTGCTGAGCTTTACCACGAGAAGATCTTCCGTAAATATCTACCATTATATTTACTAATGTCTGTTTAAATGTGACAACGTAGTATATTCATGCACGACTTTATGAGGTGATTTTGTTGATTTTGATACAGCATCAAGTACAGCAAGTACTTCCCGACCACATATTGGTGGATCAGTTAATGTTTGTGTTGGTAGCGTTGAATACCAGAGTGGAATACTTGCATGCTGCTAACATACTCTAAAAATTCTTTTGGTGGCACTAGTCCATATGAATCAAAATAAATAATTCCACGTGGATCAATTGCATATCCAACCCAATGAGTGCCACGGCCAGAGTTTTTATCGAGATTAATAATACCAGTTTCAATATTGTTTGGTTGTTTTGGTAACTGATCACGCATAAAAACACCTCTGAAGTTTTTTATTTTTAATTTTTTAGCAGCATCGAGTAAATCAAAATTAGACATAGGCAGAATCAATGAACTGTCCCTGGTAATCTCAGACCCTTTCCGTACCATGAATATGGGGTCCCTGGTAATCTGAGACCGCGACCGTATGCTGGGCCTGGTAATCTTAGATGGCTCGGCTGTGGCACGTTTGGTGCTCTTAGATGTCTTCCGTGTTGTTTTGCCTGTGATCTTTTTTTTAAGTTTTCTGCGTGCATAATTCCCTGTCCGGTTGCTTTCTTTAATGCCATTCCAGCAGCGGTTCCAACAGCGCCTAATGCAGCTGCTTTTGCAACAGCTGGGGCTGCAGCGGCTATTAATGCTGGGATAGCAGCAAGAAGAGGAAATATACCACCTGTTTTAGAAGTATCTTTGATAGCGCCCGCAGAAAGATTAAGTTTTATACCTTTATTTGATTTTTTGGCTTCATTGAAGTTTCTGAACTGACGCTCGGTCAATGATAATTTATTCGGACCACTTGAGATCTATCCCTGTTTCAGTGATATTTTTATTCCACAGTT
>JAECUM010093526.1:0-94962 GCA_016617855.1 Megalonaias nervosa | reverse complement strand
TTACAACATGTGAAATTAATATGGTTTATACTGCTAATCCTATGTAAATAAATTGAATACCTAATGGAAGAGACCTATACAGATAATATAAGCCTGTATTAATGTTATATATTTGACATAGTATATATTGCTCCAACATCTTTCCCGATCAACGGATTAATTTGGGTACAGGTAATAAAAGAAAGGGGGTGGGGAGAAATACTACAAGAAGGAAAGAAGAATGATTGAAGCCGCTATCGTCGGGATTTTAATTTTCATGTTCGGAAGCATCTCATACTAGAAATATGCTAACAGCAAATATTTTTAGAAAAATGTGCTTTTCAATTACTGTTTTTTTTTTAAAAAAAATTTTGAGATAACAAAAAAAATAAATAAATCGTTATAGTTTTTTGTCGAAGTTTCTTCCGTGACGTTTGCTTCTTTCACAAATTTATAACAGATACTGGCAACCAGTCTAAAATGATTGTTTACCTTGGAACAAAATGGCAGAATGATAGCGAGGGTTACAAACACATTTCTGAAAAAGAATACCTGGAGGTAGTTGTGCAGTTTCACATGGCGTAGTAATACGGGATTTTTGCAGCACTGTTACCCATGCGTACAACTGTTTCCAACGTAATCCTCTTTAATTTTTGAAATCGGTGAAATTTGCAGCTCTACTGTACTGCCGGACCAGTGACGGCCAATTTTTAATATGTTTTTAATCCGTTCAGTCTTCAAAATACCGATATGAAATCCATTTCTTACAAAACAAACCAGGCCATATTACGAACCTAAAACGTAGTTAAGTTTTTGCTCACGAAATGAGACGTTCCATGAAAAAGATTAACCAGATCTTAGATCACCATTGTGTATTCAACCATTGATAACAAAATCCCGTAGGTATGACCAGCTGATGACACAACTTGTTGGTAGGCATGTTGTCCTCTTATGCCTATTACTCTCTGATGTGCCTTTTCCTTACCGCTCCAACCTGTCTCATCAGCATTGAATATGCAGTGTGATTTATCTTTTAAACCCAGTCTGTCCACAGTATTCCTTAGAAGTGTGAAGTATTGATCCATCACATTCTGATTTGCCATTCTGGATCTGGAACGATCTTGCCTTTCTGGCTCTTTCTCAGTGAGTTCTCTGTGTCTCAAAAAATTTTCAGAACCATGGACCTCTGTTTAGATTGAACAAGGTCTCGCATCCACTTTTCCTAACTAATGCTATAATATACTGCCTGATTATCATCCTAGACATTGGAAAGCCTTGTTGGGTCATATATTCCAAGTAGTGGACCAATGCAGTCTCCTCTTCCTCATTTATCATCCTCAGAGGCCCAAAGTTATGGTTGTTATATACACCTCGAACATGGTTGTCAATAGTTTTCCGAGGGATCCCGAAATCCTGGGAAGCTTGAGTTACTGTCAGTCTGCCTCTCCTGACTTCACAGATAGCAGCCTCAAGCTCATCCAATTCATAATTCTGCCTTTTTTGCATTCTGTTTTTGGATGGAAAGAAAAAAAGCATATGTGTGTGAGATTACACTTCATTTCAAACCTTCAAATATAGGTGTGTCTTATTTTATTTATTGGCGCGTGATGTTGAATATTAAAAGTTCACTGCTTATCATAACTGACTCAATGGTTGCAAAGAAGAATAACACTGGCATTCTTTGACTGATTATTTCCACTTTGTTTGTACCATACATAACTATTAGACATTTGTGTATAAACTGCAACATTTTAAACTGCATACATACAGGAAAACATATTTATTCTGTGTAAGTTTATCCACAGTGTTACTTGGATATAAATTGTTTGGATGTGAATACATGTCTGCGAGTTTGCAAAAAAATATTTCAGTAAAATTTGCTAAATTAACTGATCAAGTACCATTGCCATTTGGGCATAGTATGTGTGAGGGGAAAAACTCAAACAGGTATAAGTTAGGTTTTGTAAAGGGACAATACTCAGCATCAAATAATGAAAAAGACTATAGCACAGGAAATGATACAATTAGGACAGAGGATACCATGTTACAGAAGCAGAAAACATGGCAATACGTGATATTAGAATTTATAAGATACAAAAGATACAAGTGGCATTATTTATTTCATGATATGGCATGATTGAAGGTAAGATATTTTTTTTATATGTTTGTGCAGGTGGACAAATGATATGCCTTTCGATGTGACAACTGCAAAACATCATAGATAGACGAGCTGTGTCAAAGGTCATGAAATATACACAAGGAATAGGGTTCACTTTTTTTCTTTTTTTCAGCTTACCTGTTGAATTTGGAGCATGTATTTAGTTTTTCAGCATCTATTTCTTTTCTTCTTCTAAAAGTTACCGATCGGAAGTGACGTAACGCACGCGTTCACATAAAAAATGAGATTGCCTGTCACTAGTCCTTGGCCGTCACTGGTCCGACACCAGTACTGTACTGGCGTAGGACCAGTGACGGCCAATTTTTAATATGTTTTTGATCCGTTCAGTCTTCAAAATACCGATATGAAATCCAATTCTTACGACAACAAACCTGGCCATATTGCTAACCTAAAACGTAATGAAAATTTGAAACACACAATAATATTAACTTAGTAACAGAGATAATATATTGCTGTCGAATTCAGCGTACAGCATTAGACTCGAGACCAGTAACGTCCAATGCTATATCTATTCAATATATTCATACATATTATAAACTTATAGCAACTTTGGATAAATATAAGTGTTGCCTACTTCCTCACTTGATGATTTAACAAATTATATTTTAAAATCGCACATATACATGTTATCTCTGCAGTATTTACAATTCTCTTTCAGAATAGCGCAATACTGTCATTGCACATGCACATTTGACCATGACAGTTTGGTAAAGAGGGTATGTAAGTTTTTGCTCACAGAATGAGACGTTCCATGGAATTTTTTTTACCTAGATCTTAGATCACCACTGTGTAATCAAGCATTGATAACAAAATCTCGTAAGTGATCCTTCCCATCCTTCAGTAACAAGAAGATATTATTATTATTTCACATTTAAGTTATATAATCTCTTATGGGACCTTTAGGAGTCTTTTGAGATATTTATGAGGCTAGACCCCCACATACTATTATTATTATTATTATTATTATTATTATTATTGCCTTTTGATTTATTACATACTATTCCATGCTTGAATATTTATTTCATTATGAAATTTTTCCTTTCTTTCCCCAATTGCTAACAAGTAACAACAAAAATAACAAGTTAAATTATAACATGGATAAACAATATTTGTCAAAGAAATAAAAATGGAAAACTAGCAACAAAATCAACGTCAGGTACAAACATTGCTAAGCAAACTTTAACAAAATTAAATTAGTGACATTTGCTTCTGAAACATGCAACATTACATGGACATTTAAAATAGCATTTGACAATTCTTTTCTGTTATATGATAAAAACTAATTCAGCATGAGGCTTTACCTGCTTTCAGAATGAAAATTTATTAATCTGCAATCATGTTACCATTCATCTTTATTAAATGTCCCATTATTTCTGAAGAAATATATTTTATTCACAATACCAAGTTTAATTAATATTAATAATTAATATATATTTATCACTTAACATTTTTACATAGCAGTTTTCACAGATGAAGTAGGATTCAACAGCATCATCAGGACCTTCAATACCCACACAGACCTGATGTTACCACATGCTACAATTGTCACATTCTATCCAGATAATACCTTTGTCTTTCATGTCTGATAGTATTGGCTCCTCTTCATTACAGCTTCTGCAAACATTGTTATTTTTCATGTTGTTTCTTAACTCCTGTGCCTTTCTCTTTGTTTCTTTCAATTTTGATTTCTTTGCCTTTTCTGTTTCTTTTTCCTTCTTCCTTTTCTCTCTTTCCTCTTTTCTTCACTCAACTTCAAGCTTTCTCCTTTTCTCCTCTTCATCCTTCTCTTCTAACTTCTTACAAAAATCATCTGTTGTTATGATCTTGGCTTCTGTAACAATCTTCCTTTTAGCTGCCTGGGGTTTGGCTGGTACTGGAGGAAATATGTCAGAGAGTGATGGTGGAATCAGGCCTTCTTTCACTAGAGGGTTACCACCAAGGAAAGAACCACATGTAGCACATGTGGTTATTGTAACCACAGTCTTAGGCTGGGTTACTTTTGTGGCTGATGTGCATGGTACATTTTCAGATGTTGATTTGGCAAAGTGTGATTTTCTCAGTTGTGTTTTGTCAATAGCATCAGGATTGACTGGGTACATTCCTGTTTTTCTGGACACTTCCTTAATTCTTGCTGGTGAACACAATTAATCAATTGCATGACTTAAAACTGCAGGAAATTTGGCCTTATTCAAGACTTGATTTTTGTGAATAAAGCCAAGGTTAGTTGCCTACTGTAGGCCAGTGTGAGACAAGTCAGGTTTGCTGAGGGGATTTCTGTTTAACACAAAAAATTCTTCAGAACAACTAACAATTCATAATTCCTTCATTTGAAGATAATTATTCCGTATTTATTATGGAGGCTTGGGGAAAACTAAATACAAAATAAACTCACGCATCCAGAGGGGGATGAGAGTGGGTGTGTGTTGACAATAACAACAGTAGGCAACGGTGGGTGTAAAATGTCTATGAAAAAACGAGCCTTTATTTGTATGAACTAGTGCTTAACTGTTCTAAACTGCTTCAGTATATCTACCAACTTTGTGTACATACATGCAAAGCAGATATAGCTCTCCCTTGTTATAACATACTTTATTGTACAAATTATTCCAGCTATAATGCGGTAGCTCATGACCCACATTTTACCAATACATAATAATATGTGTCAAAAGAAAACAAGGCAAAATTTAGTTAAATATCTTAAGTTTCTGTCATAATTTGTATAAAATTTACAATTATCAGCCTTTTAAAGATCATACTGCAGTGATTGACTACTTACATGCCTGAAATTATATAGCATTTATTCTTCAAGCATAAAGCCTCTTGTCTAACCACATAAGAAATAGAATAAAACATGAGATGACAGAAAATTGACTGTTAGGGCAGAACAAAACAAAGGCACAAAATTCCATTAGGCCTAAAGAGTATAATAGCTTAAATACCTCACTCCGTAGTTGTTACACTAACAGCGATCACCATTGTACTCTCTGACAAATTTTAAAGAAATTATGACAGATATCACCTTTATACATATGAACTGTTTACATTTTCTTGACTTCCAAAGTGTCTTTAATATTTTTTGTCACAGTGAAGAAACTAAACTTAATGTTACATTTTGTATGCAGTTTTTTCATTAATCCAATTTAGGAGAATGAATATAATTTCATTTTATTGTAGATCTTTTGTTTTGAGAAATAACACTGTTGATATATCACTAACAATAGGCTGTTATCAAATTAATCTATGTATGATATACTTTAAGAAAAAAAGTAATTTCTTTCCAATGAAATGCATGACTTTTCCAGACGACAAATAAGACTATTTAAATACAGGTTACAATGAATCTGAAAAATTACAAGGACAACTTTAAATTTAGCTTTAAGGTCAATTTACTCTGTGGTAAATGTATATCCACAACCCCCCAACCCGATTGTTTGGTTTGACTAATTAATCTTCTTTTTTAGTATTATCTAAATAATTTATAATATTACCAGGAAAATCTGCAAACAACAGAACCCAGAGTTCATGTCTGTTTCCTCATAGACAGTTTTCAAGGTTACTCTTGAAATAAAAGAAATAAATATGTATGCAATGCTGATTTAGTAAATACACAAATTCATTCATTAAAAGAAATATTGATTGAAACTGTTGGTAAAAACATACTGGGTCATTTTCACAGACAGTAAGTCCTTTTCATGAGAAGGACCAATTTTAACATTTTATCTTGAAAAGAAGTATTAAATGGTATATAAAATGATTTAATACACAAATTAATTTCATTCGTGAGATAGAAATATTGATCAAAACTGTTAGTAAATATGTACTGGGTCCATCTTGCATACAGTAAATTCTTATCTTGAAAGGAACCCGTTTAGTGAAGACCCATTTTTAACACTTTATATTAAGAAAGATATATTAAATGCTATGCAGAATGAGTTACTATGCAAAATAATTTCATTTGTGAAATAGAAATATTGATTGATACTGTTTGTAAAAATTTACTGCATTCTGTTCACAGTAAGTCATTTTCGCAAAAAGGACCCGTTCAGCAAAAAGGGCCCAATTCTAACACTATATGTTAAAAAAGATATATTAAATGTTATGTAAAATGAGTTACTACACAAAGTAATTTCTTTTGTGAAATAAAAATATTGATTGAAACTTTAATAAAAGATCATTGGCCCTTTTCACAGACAGTAGGTCCTTTTCACACCTTATACCCACCCATAGGCAAGATATAAACACTTTGAACAGAGCATCATGTGACACCATGCACAAGCTAAAGAAACTTCTTTACTATATTGATTTTTTCTTCAGTTTATGTACATATTCATCTGTAAACATAATTTTTTCATTCTTACTAGACTGTTTGGATGGCTTGTAGATATGTATACAATATTGCTTTCTGAGAGAGAGAGAGATGTATACAATATTGCTTTCTGAGAGAGAGAGAGATGTATACAATATTGCTTTCTGAGAGAGAGAGAGAGGTCTTATGTGATTCAAAGTCTGGTTTTTTTCCCCTCTGTTCCATTTTCATGACAAACTTCTGGTTAATGAAAATACATCGAAAGCATACACTATAGAAAAGCTTTTTATTTATATATGTAATGCCATATGATTTGGTTTCACAAGCAGCATTGTGATTGCCATTAGTGTCTGTGTATCCCCTTTTCCTTTCCTCCTGGCTCTCACCCCCTTTTTTTCATTTACTACTTCTTGTTTACTGTCAACACCACCACCACCTCTCTGACAGGCGTTTGTTTCAAATTTAAAAAAAAAAATCATATTGTTTCTGTCACTATTCCTTTGCTCCTACTTATGCAACCCCTACATGTGTGCATACATTTATTTCTCCAAACCATATTAGGACTAGGGGGGAAATGATTCATGATACACTGCGTACAATACAATACACTATCAATACACATATTAACTTGATGGTCTGTCCATCTTCAGAAGATCTGTCAGTGGTAGGTGGTGCCCATTTGTGATTTACTGGTTGTATTTCCAGTATGAAGATTACTGACAGGTACATACTTAGCATCTATTTTTATGCCATTCTCATCCATGACAAGATAACAAAATTACTTTCAAACAGACTATCTGTTAGTTGTCCGTGATTTTTATTTAGCATGTTATACCATTTAAGTCTGCTCCATTTGATTAGACGCAGGACTCGCTTTAGCAAACAGACAGAGGTACTTTGATTAAAGAAATATCTTCTTAACTTCATTTTTTCATTCTTGTTTATTCAGTTTATATTAATCTGAATAGGGCAATACATGATCCATCAGGGCTAAAATGTTTGAGAAAAGAAATGAAAATTGCATTCTACTTTTAAATTGTCTATATTTTAATTTGGCTTGATGTTTTGCCTTTTCTTTGCTGAAAGGGCGATTGACCGGCATGCTCTCTATTTGTTTGTCCATCCAGCATGTACCATCGACTCGTATTTAACACTATTTTCAGGCTCAAAATCACCTACTGGTATCTCCATTTACACTTTTTGCAGCTCCAGTAATTTGATATACTTAAACTTTAAAAATTATTGTCGTCATAACTATCACCAGCCAGTATTTGCCAAATGAAATCTTCATCTGAAGATGAACCATCCTGGGAATCAGCCAATTTGGTTTTTCTATGTAGCCCGTATTTTTAACATGCATTTGTAAAACTTGCTTGATGTGAAGTTCAAACTATGATATAATGTTGTTCTAGGGCACAATGTACAAGTCAAATTTAGTTTAACAACCGTTCATGTCATGTGACTAGCAATGTAAATGGTCAGTTACAGGTATAATTTCACCAAAGCTGTAGTTTCATCTCGTCTGTAAGCATATAATAATAATAATAATAATAATAATAATGAGGACTTTGTATAGCGCCTAATCTTTAGAAGCTCTAAGCGCTTTACAACATTTGACAACACTTAAAAAACATATATAATGATATGATTACAAAATTAAAAACAAACATATGAAAGACATACCAAATTTTATATTTGCAATTGCAGAGAAAATAAATCCTCTCCCTATCGATTTCATGTAGGTAAGGCCCGATGTAAGGGCATTCAAGTTTACTAGGCTGGAGAGTAAGTGGCTACCCATTGCTGATGGTGTCGGCAAATTCCAACTTTTCGATAGGCAATTGGCTCTGACCCTACACCCCAACATAAATGGCCAAATATCAAAAATAGGGTGGCAAGGGTCAGAGGAAACTGAGCCAAACAAGTTGTTGGGATAAAATAATTACCATTGAATTGGCTGGGGTAGGTGGATGGGGCATTATTATGAACCATGCCATTTGGTGTTAATTTGTTGATGGCGAGTGAGTGTTGTCAAGTCTTTTTTATTTTAACTAGCACAAATGAGTGCCCATGCCTGCAGCAGGTGTTTCAGATTAATTCTAAAATTTAAAGAATAAATATGCAAATTAATAATTAGGGACAACTGCTGAAGATTAAAATGACTTGTATATGGTATGTATTGTTTTATATCAATTTTCCACCACTTGTATTGATATGTGTATCATTACAGCAGAAGTATTGATGCATCAGTATATCAATGAATCGTTTCACTCCTTGTTAGGAAATATTATGGGAACATATTAATTAGAGTGTTTATTAGGGTTGTGAAACATTTCAAAAAGAGACCACAGTCAGTTACTCCATCACACATACCTATCTGAAATCAAAGGCAAACTTGTATAAATCAATGCTTGAGGACTTCTGATCAAGAAAATGATGTTAGTTCAAAACAAAACAGTTTTAAAGAAATGGCATATTTACCATAACTACTCCAACAGACTATATACCTACTTGCTTTTGCTATAATACATATGTTTAGTGTAACAGCATATTTCTCTTCTTGTAATTTTGGGTAAAGAGAAAGTGAGCATGCTTCTAAATTTAGAACTGTTTCTCAGACTTTTCAACCATTTTTCAGATAGTCCTTTTTCTCTCTGTCCATCTAGGACTGAAAACCAAATTGACTTCATTGATTTTGTGACTTCAAAACAAAAGTAATTACTGTTCAAACCTTTCATGAAATAGTGAATTCACTTCACCTTGAATATTGGAACAGGATGTATTACTGTTTGGGTGGGAATATGGGATATTTATTATATTAGTTTTGCAAGCAATTCATAATTCTCTTGTCAGAGACTACCAGAAAAGAAGATCTGTTGAAGGACAGTGGCATAATTTAATATAAATTCTTAAGTGCATGGGCAGTTCGGCTAGAGGATAATTCTTTGACAACCATGTACAATTTGTACTTTATCTCTTTTTCTGGTGTTTGTAAAGAATTTGAAATTAAAAAGAGAGCACTAAAATGTTTTGCCATGGAAATGCATAATGAAACACCCAGCAAACAAAGTTGATAAATAATTAGGTGAAATGTAATGCTATGATTGGCTTAGTTTGTAACATTTTTTTTATTCACATGGTGACCTAATGTAACCTTGACCTTTGACCCCAGACCCCATCACATAATATAGAACTATAATGTGTACCACTTTTTAATAAGACCACCTTATAATGAAGTACATGATACAGTACTCTGTCTCTTGTAATGCTTCATGTGGAACCATAGAATATGCCATCTTATAGAGAGTTCATCTAATAATGAAGTACATGATACAGTACTCTCTGTAATGTTTCATGTGAAACCATAGAATATGCCATCTTATTGGGAGACCACCTAATAATGAAGTATATGATACTATACTTTCTCTTTATAATGTTTGATTTGGAATCATAGAGAATGCCATCTTATAGGGAGACCATGTAATAATGAAGTATATGATACAGTACTCTCTTTATTAAGCTTCATGTGCAGTCATATAGTATGCCATTTGATAGTGAGACCACCTCATACAGCAGTATATAAATTATTTTACTATTGATAATGGGATTCAAGAGTTCACCTTGACAAGTACCATTTTATAATGAAGGGTTGTATTGTGAGGATTACTATATTAGGATGCTGCTGAGTTTTTCCATTAGAAAGGAAAACATTAGCACATGTTTAGGGATTACTATATAAAGGATGCTGTTGAGTTTTTTCGATAGAAAAGAACGTATTAGCACATGTTCAGGGATTACTATATAAATGATGCTGTTGAGTTTTACTAATAGAAAGGAACATATTAGCACATGTTGAGGGATTACTGTATAAAGGCTGCTGTTGAGTTTTTCCGATAGAAAGGAACACATTAGCACATGTTCAGGGATTGCTATATAAAGGACGCTGTTGAGTTTTTCCGATAGAAAGGAACACATTAGCACATGTTCAGGGATTACTGTATAAAGGAGGCTGTTGAGTTTTTCCGATAGAAAGGAACACATTAGCACATGTTCAGGGATTACTATATAAAGGACGCTGTTGAGTTTTTCCGATAGAAAGGAACACATTAGCACATGTTCAGGGATTACTGTATAAAGGATGCTGTTGAGTTTTTCCGATAGAAAGGAACACATTAGCACATGTTCAGGGATTACTATATAAAGGACGCTGTTGAGTTTTTCCGATAGAAAGGAACACATTAGCACACGTTCAGGGATTACTATATAAAGGACGCTGTTGAGTTTTTCCGATAGAAAGGAACACATTAGCACATGTTCAGGGGGCAGACATAACAGCAAGAGAAATTTAAAGATGACATAATACTGAGATAGAATTATTGTTGATAATCTAAATAAAGGCACTTTATTTCTTTCAGATCATAGGAGTAGATTTGTGTGACTGTTTCCCTTCATATGACTAGACAGAAGAAGTACCAACATGGTGGACAATCAGCAGGCATCTGTATATGTGGGCAATCTTCGATCCGATGTCCGTATTGGGGAGTTGAAAAACTTCATACTAGTTCTTTTTAATGAAGCTCTTTATGTCCGCATTCAAAAGAATGACATCAATATAATAACTTCAAAAAAGAGATATGCCATTGTTGATGTTCATAACGAGAAAAATGTGGACTTTGTTCTTCAGAAGATATCAACCTTTGAAAGTCGCAAAAAGATGCGGTTCAATTTTTTGTGTATTGTACCTGCGGGTAAAATGCTACATGTTGATCGAGTCAGAGGTTTTGATAAAGAGCAATCCATGGAAGAGTTTGATGAACCAGGTGGCAGAAAAAGACACAAAAAGGGAAGGAAAAATAAAGTTTACCCCAAACTTCAGAATGAGTCATTCTCGAAGGAGGAGATATCTTCTAGAGGGACAGGGTCACTTGTTGGCTCCACATTAGGGCAAGGTCACCCTTGGCCATTCGAGTCAACTCCAAACACAGAAGATCAGTATGACAAAGAAACAGAAGATGCAGGGGACAATACTCAAACAGACACTGTTTTCGACGAAAATCGTCCTGTGTCAGAAATTGATTTACGTTCTGAACAATATCTGTCTCAGTTGGGTCAAGATGTTGATCAGTCTCGGAGATCATTATCAAGATCTTCTGGTACCGTGGAGCATACCCCAGCTAAAAAAGATCATGCAGACTTTTTAAAATTTCTGGAGGATACATTATCCTCACCACCACCAGTCCATGGAGCACGTGAATCTTCCAAAGAGATTAAAACAAGCATAAATCAGAGGCGAATTGCAGAATCAAGGAGTCAGACTTCTAAATTCTATGAGATTGGGGAAAAGTTGGGCAATGAGACAAGAAACAGGGAGTTTAAAACAGCAGGTGGGCAGTACCTAGTAAAACAGATACACAATGATGTTCCAAAATACATATGTGGCTTCCTTAACAGTGGGGAGAGAGGAACATTGATGATGGGGATAGAGGATGATGGTAAGTAATTTGAGTCCTAGGGGCGAATAACATATTCTTTTTGGATGATGTAGAATTTTGTTTAGTAGCGCTCCAAATCAAGATGCAGGAGCCCAGAAGTGATCACCTTTTGTGTCTGTATGTCTCTCCACCTGCTTGTTGATTCATACTTTTTATAACCATCATAGTTCTGTTACTCTTACATATAAAAAATAAGATGCCATTTGGTAGATGAATTGTATGATACTTGTAGATGTGACTTTTACGGGTTTCATCTTTTCAGGGCCATATGTTGAAGGAGTTATTTCCCTTTTTCTATCAGTATTACAGCTCCACTACAGTGGATTCTTGTAAATGACATAGCTCAAGAACCATTTAACCTGTTTTGATGCATTTTAGCATAAACAGTGACTTGTTGACTTACATGTGTCTTATATTGGTTCAGTCTTGTTTTGATGAGTTATGGCCCTTGATTACTCATCCTCGTGGCTTTTGTTTGTACAAAACAACTTCAGTAAAGTTGAATTTTAACCAGAAATAGCATGTGGTTTCTTCTTGTGAGCTTTGAAATTGTTTTCCTGTGTTCAACCACGTCATTTAGAGGATTTATGGTTCCTGATGTCCTATCTCCCTTACATTGGGTTCTGCAGCATAATCTTAACTAAGCTATATTAGATTTGAACAATATTTGGCCTGCAGCTTTTTACTGATGAGACCTTGCATAAATAATTTAATTCAAGCATTCCCCACATTGTCATTTAAAAACATTATGGCCTCTGATTATCTGTCCTCCTGACTTTCCTTTCTTCAGCATAACTTTGTCAAGGAGTACTGCATTGCAGCCAGACTTATTGTTTACGTTCATATTGATGGCACCTTGAATGCTTTGAATTGCCAGTATGAATATAGAGTTGTGGCAACTAAATGCCATTTTCTCCAAAAGTTCTGATTTTCCAACAGAAGTAAATCCAGCAAAGGCAAATTGTAAAGAGTGGGACCCCTTGCCAATCATCGATTGCAGGACCATTTTTGTTTAATTTCATTTACTCTAGTACCAGTTAAACTGCATGACAGCACATTTTACTTTCAAACATTCTTGGGACTTTGTTGGTCAGATGAGTAATAAGTATTGGTCAAATGACGTGACAAAATTGAGTAGTAACTGCTGGTAAAATGACAGGTGGCAAAAAAATTAGTAGTCAGTGATGGTCAAGTGACAGGAGACACCAATGAGTAATAAGTATTAGTCAAATTAAAGGTGACAGCAGTGAGTAATAGGTGTTGGTCAAATGACAGGTGACGGCAATGACTAATAAGTGTTGGATAAATGACAGGTGACATCAGTAAGCCATCAGTGCTGAATACCTTTTAAATTTCAGTTTCATATCATTAGGTCTAAACTTTGAACATACCAAATTATTTTTAATTTTAAAAATATGTGACATTCCATCATACATCTTCGACAATCAGTTTAGCTTCTTTTCAAGTACAAACTTTTAGATTAGATCATCATTAAGATGAGCATACAGAATGTCATTACACACAGTATAGTATAGATTAGAACATTATTACCATAAGCATACAGTATGTCATTTAGAAACGGTATAGTTATAGGTTACTGCATTTTTATGGGAAAATATGAACGAGTTTCTCGGATGGAAATACTGTATGACCTTGGGAGTGCAGTATATCCATCCGACAAAATGAGTTCATATTTTCCCATACAAATGCAGTAACCTTTTTATTATATGCTCATTTTCTTATTCTACCTAAGGCTTAATTATATAAACAAAAATATACTAAAAGAAACAAAGTAACTGAATGTATGCTGTATTCCAAACTAAATACACAAGAGCAGATTCATCGTTACACAACAACATTATTAATGCACACATAACACCGCACAGATAAATTTGAACTTAGTCTCGTGTTAGACATAACTTTTGAAAGGAAATGGCATTTTGGTCTACTTAAAATTGAAATTTGGAGTCATATTGTGAGTGAATGCACATTGCAACAACTTTTCCATTTGATCTGGAATGAATAGATTTTGGTATTTTTGTCGATTCTACGAAATTTCATGATTATGGACTGGATTTATCTGTGCCAATTCTACATGAAATACATCGAATTGAAGCAATGAGGGAGAAGCTTGTTGACATCTGCAAGTGTGTTTCTGTTCTGTCATTGAATGTTTGAAATCAAATATGAAGTCTTTAAATTGCAATTATCAAAAAGACGCTATGGAATGTAATGTTTATTTCATTTTGAGTGCAGTATGGAGGACGTAATTGCACTTGGAATATAGTCGAAACTGCAGTACAATTTCGAAATGTGTAATCAAGCTTGAGAACCTATGACATGGCTCATGTAATTTGGATTTGCAGCACTAAGAAAGTACATTTTGAGGAAATTCTGGATGTAAAACTGTAAGTGTATTTTTGGCCATTCTTACTACCAGCTAAAGAAGACAGTTTATGCCTTGTCACTTGCATGCTATTTATAAGGACCCTGTCTGGCATCTATAGCTAGCCTAAATCCTAAATATTGTATCAAAAAGGTTAACGCAGAATGTGCTAAAGCAGCTGGTATGTGGCAGTCCAAGAAACATCTGCTTTAGTTCATTCAGAAACAAATTTAACCAACCAAAATGTAAAGCGTCTACTACGACAGTGTACATGATTTGTTTAAAAAGTAGTTCCTAATACACTATTGGCACACATGAATTCAATATGAAGTTGCGCATGAGTTCAATATCGTAAAATATTGCACGATTCTGACATTGTAAAGTTAATAGAGAAAAAAAACTGAGCAAATAATAATATAGATTAGAACATTATTACCATGAGCATACAGTATGTCATTTAGACATGGTATAGTATAGATTAGATCATCATTACCATGAGCATACAGTATGTCATTTAGACACGGTATAGTATAAATTATCATCATCACCATGAGCATACAGTATGTCATTTAGACAAAGTATAGAATAGATCATCATTACCATGAGCATACATTATGTCATTTAGACAAAGTATAGTATAGATTAGATCATCATTACCATGAGCATACAGTATGTCATTTAGACAAAGTATAGTATAGATTAGATCATCATTACCATGAGCATACAGTATGCCATTTAGACATGGTATAGATTAGATCATCATTACCATGAGCATACAGTATGTCATTTAGACACGGTATAGATTAGATCATCATTACCATGAGCATACAGTATGTCATTTAGACATGGTATAGTATAGATTAGATCATCATTACCATGAGCATACAGTATGTCATTTAGACACGGTATAGTATAAATTATCATCATCACCATGAGCATACAGTATGTCATTTAGACAAAGTATAGAATAGATCATCATTACCATGAGCATACATTATGTCATTTAGACAAAGTATAGTATAGATTAGATCATCATTACCATGAGCATACAGTATGTCATTTAGACAAAGTATAGTATAGATTAGATCATCATTACCATGAGCATACAGTATGTCATTTAGACAAAGTATAGTATAGATTAGATCATCATTACCTTGAGCATACATTATGTCATTTAAATGCACTGTGTTTGGACTGGAACTTTATTATAACAAGCATATATTATGTCATATAAGAAGCACATTATATGTATATATAATGAACATACATTATAACATGTAAGAAGCACACACACACACACACACACACACATATATATATTCACCATACATCAAAAGCATGCAACATTTCATTTTACTATCATGAGCATGCAGTATGTCATTTCAGTATCCTGAACATACGGTATTTCATTTCAGTATCCTGAGCATACAGTATGTCATTTTAGTATCCTGTGCATACAGTATGCCATTTTAGTATCCTGAGCATATGGTATGTCAATTTCATGTCATCAGCATACAGTATGTCATTTCAGTATCTTGAGCATACAATATGTCATTTTAGTATCCTGTGCATACAGTATGCCATTTTGGTATCCTGAGCATACGGTATGTCAATTTCATATCATCAGCATACAGTATGTCATTTCAGTATCTTGAGCATACAGTATGTCATTTTAATGTCATCAGCATACAGTATGTCATTTGAGTGTAATGAGCATACAGCAAATCATTTTAGTGTCATGAGCATACAGTATGTCATTGAAAGCCACATTATATGAATTGGAATTTCACTCATGAGTCATTTAGTGCCACATTATATCATTATAAATAAAATAACGCTTTGTCGTCATTAAATATTTTTATAAAATTCCCAAATGCTTCGACTGTATTTGCACCTGTTTTTCACTGAGTTTTGAAAGAGTCAAAGATAATTTGTTTTTGACAATATAATTATGTTGTAATCAAAAAGTAATCTTAATTACAGTATATTTACAACTAATGGATGAGAATCAAATGTAAAAAGATATGAATCTGATTTCAGTTACTTGTAATTACATGGATAATTCATAACCACAAATTTTTATAATTACATGTAACTACTTGGTTAACTGGTAATCAGTTATATATGTTTTCAATTACATGCAATTTCTTGGATAATTGGCAATCAATTACAGATATTTACAATTACTAATTATTATTATCCAGTTTGTAGTTTGTAATTTACTGTCCCTTATTATTATATTATCCCAGTAGTTTCAAAGTTATGATTGAAGAGCCACATAATAATCCCCTTGGAATGACCAGGGATCACATTGAAGAGCCACATAATAATCCCCGTGGAATGACCGGGGGTCACATTGAAGAGCCACATAATAATCCCCTTGGAATGACCAGGGTCACATTGAAGAGCCACATAATAATCCCCTTGGAATGACCAGGGGTCACATTGAAGAGCCACATAATAATCCCCTTGGAATGACCAGGGATCACATTGAAGAGCCACATAATAATCCCCTTGGAATGACCAGTGGTCACATTGAAGAGCCACATAATAATCCCCGTGGAATGACCGGGGATCACATTGAAGAGCCACATAATAATCCCCGTGGAATGACCAGGGTCACATTGAAGAGCCACATAATAATCCCCTTGGAATGACCAGGGGTCACATTGAAGAGCCACATAATAATCCCCTTGGAATGACCAGTGGTCACATTGAAGAGCCACATAATAATCCCCTTGGAATGACCAGTGGTCACATTGAAGAATTCACTTGGGTCATTGATCATATATGTCGATTCTTAGACAAGTAAGACTTAAAATGAGGAATTATAACATTAATTCTATGCAGATCCATGCAGACACTTTAGCTGAACACTATGTGGTGGATCAAAATTCTAAAACCTTATTTTTAATGTATATCTGTAAAACATTGTAAATCATATTTTAAGATTTTTGAGGGTAGGGTAGTTCTGTCACATTAAGAACACACACACACACACACACACACACACACACACACACAAAAATCCCTTTGTAAATCATATTTAAAGATTTTTGAGGATAGGATAGTTCTGTCACATTAAAAACACACACACACACAGAGACACAAACACAAAAACCATTGTATATCATAATTAAAGATTTTTAAGGGTATGGTAGTTCTATCACATTAGGAACACACACACACACACACACACACACACACACACACACACACACACACACACACACACACACACACACACACACACAGAGGCAAGATCATATAAACCTTGACTTGAATTATTTTTTTCAGGGACCGTCATTGGAGTTGAATGTGATCAGGCACAGGAAGACAGATATCGACGCCATATTGACACAGCAATTAAAGAAATAGAGCCACCGCTTTTTCCAACAGACTACAAAGTGGACTTCATACAGGTTGTGGAACACAGTGGAAACACTAGAGGTATAATTAGTGTTGTGCAACAGTGGAAGAATTAGAAGTGTAAATAGTGTAAATACAGCGATGTAGAAGGCAGTGGAAACTAGAGGTATTGTTACGACTCTAGGTATAAAATATGTAACAGAATGAAAGTGAAAGCAACAAAATTAAAAAATAATTTATCTCTCTAAGTTACAAAGTGAAAATTTAACTCACTAACCGCTGGAGATTTTTGTCATTTTCACTTGAAATGGGAGTAGGAAACACATTTTGGGGGCTACTTCTGAATACATTCAGTACATCTGCTTCCAAGAGATTTTTGTTTAGCCTGATACCCAGTTGTGCTAGAAACATCATTTTTCATTGACTAGTTCACTCGTATATGTGCAGGATGGGTAAAAGTTGGAGTTCCATTTTTTTGTTTGTTTTTTGCTTATTGGAACCATCATTTTCATGTCCTGGCCACTTTTTACTCAAAATCCCCAACTTATCCTACTTTTTGTAAAGGTTCACCTGCCTGTGTGCAGTTCAAGTTGGTGTGCCTTAGCTCTCAAGCCAAAATGTTTAAATTCCCGACACAAAATCCGATTGTGACAATGGGCAAGTTTTTGTTGTACAAAAATTGAGTCTCACAAAATACTTTTTTCCCTCTGGGTTTTGTAATTTGAGTAGATAGTCTAGATTGTTTGGTATTATTGTAGAGCTACATCTGTCTACTTTTCTGTAATACTACCGACTTCGATGTATCTTAAATGACCTTGACGCTACAGAGCTCAGAAGTAGGGTACTACCTTCTGATGTATGAATGTGGTGCCAGGGGTAAATGAGTTAAGAGACACTTACAGTATTGTACATTAAGTCCCACATAATCCTAAGTGTTCTATCAGAAGCCCAGAAGTATAGAATGTTCTGAATGAATTCCAGTAGTCTTGAATGTACTGATGTACCACAGTGATGCAATCCAGCATGTGTTTGAAATGAGTTCTCAATAATCCCAGAGTGGTGTTTTAGTCTAAAACATCAATGAGCACTTTGTAATTAAAATGAAAATTTAAATAAATAATTTATCTCAAATTATAACAGAACATAACTGTAATTGATTCTAAAGCAGGAGTGAAAAATGTGTTTACAACCTCAATATTAATTTCCTTAATCTACAACGCTTCTGGAAAACTAACGAAAAAATTCCAGTAAGTCTTAAGCAGAGTTAGGCCTTGAATTGAAATTGTAATAAACAATTATTTACTATTTGATATCATGGCAAAAGTCATGTAACTATGCAGAAACTCTATTACAATCATGACAAAGTCAGGTGCAGTATAAATTAAATATACATAACAGTATAATTAATGTATTGTGGAACACAGGTGAAAAACTAGAGGTATAATTACTGTTTTGTGGAACACATTTGAAAGACTAGGGGTATAATTACTGTTTTATGGAACACATTGGAATAACTAGGGGGTATAATTACTGTTTTATGGAACACATTGGAATAACTAGGGGGTATAATTACTGTTCTGTGGAACACATTGGAATAACTAGGGGGTATAATTATTGTTCTGTGGAACACATTGGAATAACTTGCAGGTATAATTACTTTGTAACTTTTATGCACCTAAATTTTCCATATACTTTGATTTTTCACACTATAATGTTTCTTTCATAGTATTTTTCATACACTCACATTTTTCATACACAGAAATGTTTTTACCCTTATGTTTTTCATATTCCTCAATATTTCATGTACCATCAATCTTATTACTTCTATTCCTGTAAATTGTATTACAGGCAAATATTTCTATAACAGTTTTGCTAAATTTATATACCTGAGAAAATGATAATTATTTTTTAAACTTTAATTATTTGCACATCTGAAAAAATAATCAGCAACAGTGTACGAATACTTACTGTCAACCCAGTATTAATTTTTATTTGAAGGAATTTTTGCTTGTAGAATGAATATTTTAAATTTGAGCTTTTCGGTTTTAATAAGAATCATTGTATTTTTATTTTGCTCAGTATGTAATTCAAGGCCTTCATTATTAGTGTATGTATGTCAGTCTCTCTATACATGTCATTCAGGGTCTTTATTATTAGTCTGTATGAGAGATATTTGAAAAGTTCTCTGTATTTTGTTAAAATGTTTTTGTTTCTTTTAACCTCAATAAATTTAATGTAAATTGGTCGTCAAAACAACATTCTGTAAAAACTTTTTACCACATGCCAGACACCTGTAGGTATATATATATATGATGTAACTTAGGTAAATGATTGTGATGTGAAATTACTGGAGAAGAAGAACAATTTTGCTACAGTGCAAAGTTCTGTAAAATATTCATGTTCTAAGAGTACTCTCCAAAATATATCATAGCTTATGACATAATTCTCTGCAATATTCTTCAGTAGATTTCAAAGCTGACAGTTTGCAGATGCAGTAGTGTAATATTTCACAATTTTGAGGTGGTTTTATTGTTTCAAAGATGGTTCTGAATTCATGGAACATAACCTGTGACCTACTAAAGAGCTTGTTGTACAGCTCACTCATATTAAAAACTTTTTAAGTGCCCCTCTTATATGTCAATCAAGACCTTCACAAGCTGTCTATATCTGCCATTCAAGGCATTTACAGTCTATGTCATTCAAGGCCCTACTTATCTATCGATATTTGTCATTCAAGGCCTGCACTATCTATTTGTCATTTAAGACCTTCATTATCAATGCATATATGATATTCAAGGCCTTCATTATTGACACATATGTCATTTAAGGCTTTCACTATCTGTATATTAGTCATTCAAGGCCTTTACTATCTGTATATTTGTCATGTAAGGCCTTCATTATTGATGTATATATGTAATTCAAGGCCTTCAGTATCTGTATATTTGTAATTCAAGGCCTTCACTATCTGTCTGTTTGTCATTTAAGGCCTTCATTATCGATGCATGTCATTCACAGCCTTCACTATCTGTCATTCAAGACCTTCACTATCTATCTATCTAATGATGTCATTCAAAGCCTTCACTATCTGTATATGTGATTCAAGGCCTTTACAATCTATATGTCATTCAAGGCCTTCAGTATCTATTTGTCTTTCAAGGTCTTCACTATCTATCTATCTATGTCATTCAAGGCTTTAGTCATCTATTTGTCATTCAAGGCCTTCATTATCTGTATATGTGATTCAAGGCCTTTACAAACTATATGTCATTCAAGGCCTTCACTATCTATCTAAGTGATTCAAGACCTTTATCATCTATATGTCATTAGGTCATTAACTCTCTCATATATATATATATATATATATATATATATATATATATATATATGTACATGTCCATTGTATATCTGTAAGTCTCTGCATACCAGTGTATCATTAATCCTTGAGTTCTATTTCACATAGAATAATAAAATTCTTATGTTAAGATATTCCTATTTGTAACCAATAGACCATAACTTTCCAGTGTATTTTTTATTACAAGTTTTAGTAGATGGGTAAGTGGAATGTAACATGAATCATTTCAGATATGATTCCACTCAATTTATTTGCATAAAGTAAATCCAATGGAAGATTTGTTTGCTTTACAAAGCACTCCATATCAATTTTTCACCTTGAAAAACCCCAGAATGCACTAAAATCTCAGAATAATTTGTGAAATCTCATGGTCTGGTACACTGAAAATATCACAGTTATATTTTTGCCTTTTCTAAAATTCAGTTTGAGAAATCACATCAAGTTCATCTTCTCCTCAAGAGTGCAGATGGGTGTGGTATTCAACCAGTTTTATGATTGGCTGGTTCATCTGTTTGTTTGTTATATGTTAACTACACTGTCCCTACCTTGGAAACCCTTTTACCTATACAGATTGAACTGGTATATGGACACATCTCAGAGTAACTGATCTTAGCACAAAATAGGTTATTGTGACCAATTTTTTATTCATGGGAGACTTTTGAATTTCCAGATGTTCATTAGTAACACCTTCCATATCTTGTCTTATTTTACCTACAGCTATCAAATTAATATGTGTATGCATCTTTGGAAGAAAGAGTAAGTCAGTCTTGCCAAGAGTAGGTCACTGTGACCTAAATTTCATGCTTTAGAGTCATTTTGATTTTCAGATGATGCTTTTCATACCCTCCATGGCTAGCATCCTATTTCATTTAAAGCTATTAAAAATGATACAAGGGACGAAACATTAATTTAGCCAGGTAAAAGTAGGTTACCATGGTCTGCTTTTCATGCTTGATACACTTTATCTCACAAAAAGACATTTCATTCTACATTGTTTTGAAATGAGAGCACTGCATCCATGAGACTATGTGAACCTATCTTTGCAAGCACTCAGCATATTTAAAGAAAGAGGTCACTATGTCCAACTAGGCTTTCAATTAAACTAAATTCAAACCAGCTTCAGTGACCACCTGTATTAAAGAGCCACCTGTGTATAAAGACCTAATTTTATAGGTCCTATTTATATATAAATAAAGAAATTGAGTTGTACTGTAGAAACCTCTGTTCATAAAGGGCTTCTGCTGGTTCTTTGAGTGACTGTGGTACAGATTTGGTTGTACATTTTGAACCATGTGTTTGACACCACATGCTCAAAACTTATTTATATACAGAATCATCAGTAACATCATATGCCTGACAATTACATCACTGTCAGTTTTCATGTGCATCCCAATTCAATTTACAAGGACAAGTACCTCTGTCAGTTTTCATGTGCATCCCAATTCAATTTACAAGGACAAGTACCTCTGTCAGTTTTCATGTGCATCCCAATTCAATTTACAAGGACAAGTACCTCTGTCAGTTTTCATGTGCATCCCAATTCAATTTACAAGGACAAGTACCTCTGTCAGTTTTCATGTGCATCCCAATTCAATTTACAAGGACAAGTACCTCTGTCAGTTTTCATGTGCATCCCAGTTCAGTTCACAAAGCAAGTACCTCTCAGTTTTCATGTGCATCCCAGTTCAGTTTACAAAGTAAGTACCTCTCAGCTTTCATGTGCATCCCAGTTCAATTTACAAAGACACGAACCTGTCAGTTTTCATGCATAACCCAGTTAAATTTACAAAGACAAGTACCTCTCCGTCAGTTTTCATACATAACTCAGTTCAGTTTACAAAGACAAGTACTTCTCTGTCAGTTTTCATGCATAACCCAGTTAAATTTACAAAGACGAGTATGTCCTGTCAGTTTTCATGCATAACCCAGTTCAGTTTACAAAGACACATTCAGATTGCAAGAAAACCTTTATGCTGAAAAATATGTTCTTAAAATGTTTGTCTTTGGCTAAATTATGAAAACGGACTCAAACTCTCATGATGTGCTTTGTTAAGGTCCCATATCTAATGAAAAAGTACATACAATGAATGTGTTTCATACTGCCCAATAATTAACACTTTTCATAATAACAAATAATACATTTCATACTGCCAAATAATTAACACATGAAATACTGACAAATAATTATTACATTTCATACTGCCAAATAATTTACACATTTTATACTGACAAGTAATTAATACATTTCATACTGCCAAATAATTAATACATTTCATACTATCAAATAATTAACACATGAAATACTGTCAAATAATTAACACATTTCATACTGCCAAATAATTAGCACATTTCATAGTGACAAATAATTAACATGTTTCATACTGATAAACAATTAATACATTTCATACTGACAAATAATTAACACATTTCATACTGACAATTAATGTGTTTCATATTGACAAATAATTAACATGTGTCATACTATACATTTTTACATGCTGTATTTGAGGTGATTACTTTTAAAAGCTGTATGCTGTTAGATTCCTCAAAGATCTAATCAATTTTATTGACATTAACTGCTGTAGTGGTTTATTGATTTGATGGCTGTTTCTTGGGGAGATGATTTTGTTTGAAGCGACTAAAACATTATTCTTGGTTCAGCATAACTTAAGTTTTGTTAAGTCATGTAGGCAGCATATATTGCACATCATAGTTTCCAAATTAAGTGACCCATATATTTGAAATTTCATTTTTGTTTTTATTTCTTCTAATTTTTATAGGTAGGTTAGCATTTTAGGCAGTTAAGTATTATCTCAGTTTTCAAAATTTGATCGGAACAGTTCAGTGCTGTTACCATTTTTGATGAAAATTATATATGGCTTACAAATCCAAATCTGGTTCTTTGTTCTTTTGTAGTCAACTGCAAGGTGATAGAAATAACTGTTGAAGAACAGAGCATCAAAGACAAACTGTTTGAAACAAAACAGGGTGTTTTTGTTCGGCGAGATGCTAGCCTTCAAGGACCAATCAAAGCCAGTCACATACAGGAGTGGACACGCAGGGTATGCATGGATTATGATTCTTTTACAGTCCATGGACTTGCTGTATTTAGACATATATGGGGCACACTAAACTGAATGGACTAGATGTATTTAACATGTATAGGGCATACTTATTTGCATGGATGAAGAGTATTTACAAAGCCATGTATGTGGCATACTGAACTGCATGGACTAGCTGTATTTATACAGGCATGGCACATACTAAATTGCATGGACTAGCTGTATTTACACAGTCATGTATGGGGCATATTAAATTGCATGGACTGACTGTATTTACACAGTCATGTATGGGGCATACTAAATTGCATGGACTGGCTGTATTTACACAGTCATGTATGGGGCATATTAAATTGCATAGACTGGCTGTATTTACACAATCATGTATGGGGCATACTAAACTGCATGGACTGGCTGTATTTCCACAGCCATATATGGGGCATATTAAATTCCATGGACTGGCTGTATTGACATATGTACGAGGCATACTAAATTGCATGGACTAGCTATATTGACACATGTATGGGACATACTAAATTCCATGGACTAGCTGTATTGACACATGTATGAAGTGTACTAAATTGCATGGACTAGCAGTTTTGATGTGTATGGGGGCATATTAAACTGCTTGGACTAGCTGTATTGGCACATGAATGAGGCATGCTAAATTGCTTGGACAATCTGACTGTAAGTTTCTAACCAATCACAAATAACATAAATATATTTCTCATATGTTTCAACCAATTATAAATGACATAACCATATTTCTTGTATTTTTCTAACCAATCACAAATGACATAAATATATTACCTGTATGTTTTTTTGACACTGCTTTTGGATACCAAATTTGTTGCTGAAATAATTTTTATGCCTGACCATTTTTAGACATAATTGTAATAATACTACTATGGTGGTATGGCTTTTTTTATGAAGGGAAATAACTTAAGTTAATTGTATCATTAAAGTTTTTACAGATTGGGAGAACCACATTTATCTATTCATTACATCAGTGTCATTAACATAAGAAATGACATTTCTTCCATACTAGATACAGAGAAAGAATTAAAATCATTAAATTACTAGATGAATATCACTCATTTTATTAAAGAGAAAACCATTGACATCAAAGCCTTCACCTCCAATATTGTGTTTAATACTGTGACTAATACCAAGCCTGTACATAGGAATTAGTTTCTGTTGATAATGACATAGTTTTAAAAAAATAACCTATCACAAACCGCATCCTTGTTTGTTTCATGTGTTTTATATTGTTATGATTTTTAAAAAATATTTTTGTTTATTATTAGTCTTATAAAAGTTTTAGCACTGGATTGCACAAACTGGGTTCGATATATATATATATATACTTGCTTATGTTTTAACTTAGCTCCATAGTGTACAGTCCAAGGGTCTATTTTTTTTCTTCAGTTTTATCTTACTTATATGTGAGTATATATGGTCTAAGGGTACAATAGTTGTCCTATCATTATGTTTATTTGTATTTGTTTTTGTTTGATGAGATATTCAGCACCAAGTATGTGTTACATTTAATGATGAACTCTATTTGTAAATCAGCCTAAGTTTTATTTACTGATAGTCTACAACCAGTCTGAATTATATTTAATGACAAACTGTACAACCAGTCTGAATCTTATTTAATGACAGACTCTACAGACAATCTGATTAAAATTTAAAGATAAACTTTACAACCAGTCTGAGTTATATTTTTAATGACAGACACCACAGTCATTTTGAGTTAATGACAAACTCTACAACCAGCCTGAGGTATATTTGAGGAGGTTTTTATGGGCAGAAACTGATCGTAGGAGATAAAATATGTCAGTTCACTTGCTTCAGCTGTAAGGTTGTGTTTTCAGTATGTTGGCATTTTCTTGTGGACTGAAATAAAGTAGAAGAAACTGGGCAAATCATGTCGATTTTCAATCATTACATCTAAAGTGTGATTACTAAAGGGTTATCCAAGTATTGTATCCTTAGCTTTGGATTTTTTTACTCATTTGTTTTCAGATACTTAATGAAATACTTTTGGACATAATTGTCTTTTGCTCTCAGGAAATATACAGAAAAGTATGGTATTTTTGAAAGATTGATTCTGATTGGCTGATAGCGGACACCCTAGATCAAGCTCAGGCTGAGAGATTTATGGTCTCTTGATCTGGTATACCTTGGCATAATGACCTAGTTCCTGCAATTATTTAGCTATGCTGTTTACCTTGGCATAATGACCTAGTTCCAGCAGTTATTAAGCTATACTGTTTACCTTGGCGTAATGACCTAGTTCCAGCAGTTATTAAGCTATACTGTTTACCTTGGCGTAATGACCTAGTTCCTGCAATTATTTAGCTATGCCGTTTACCTTGGCATAATGACCTAGTTCAAGCAGTTATTTAGTTATGCTGTTTACCTTGGCATAATGACCTAGTTCCAGCAGTTATTTAGCTATGCTGTTTACATTGGTAAAATGCACTGGTATGTTTTGGAGTAATGCACTAGTTCCAATAGATATTTAACTATGCTGTTTGTAATAGTTTCATGTGATATGATGCAGTTCATATAGTTACTCGCATAACATGTGGAAAATATTAGCAAAAATTGTTACATATTTGAATATTTTCTCTGACTTTAAGTACTGTATGGAAAACATCAGCAAAACTGTTACAAGTATGAAATATTTCCCGACATTAAGTACTGTATGGAAAAGATCAGCAAAATTGTTACCAGGGTTCCCACGCTACTGGGAAATGGGGAAAAAGTTGGGAGAAATAATAATTTTTTTCCTGACCTTGAAAAGTTCTTGAATTTCACAAATATTGATGAAAGTCAGGAAAAACCCGGGAATTTTCCGCCACCACTTGACACCCGAAACAGTCATGTAATTGAGTCGTAACTAAACTGATCATGAGTTAAATTTACTGAGTTCTAACCAAAATATATGGAAGGTGCAGTAAGGATCATTTGGGTAATAAACATATATGCAGAGTCAATCCAAACACTCAGAGGATTATATTCGTCTAGTAGGCTTTTATTTTCAAAGTCAGCTCAATATCCGTATCTTTCCTTATATGGAAGGTATGAAAACCAGTCTAGCATCAGAAGAGGCCAACACGGTGGTGGCAAAGCATATCTGCTTTCCGGATGACCTAGCAAATTTTAAACATTGTTAGATCGAGTGATACATGCATGAAATCGATATGAAAATTACTTATTTTCTCAGAAATTGTGAGTATTAAAATCGTTATGTCTTTAATCTGCTGAAAAACAAGATATAACTACGACGTTGATGAAATGTGACCTGGTACTCACGATTTGAATTGCTAGTCGTATGAGTACACAAATCTAACAACCCACATTTTCAAATGTTGTAGGGAAAAAAAATATAAAAAATATTACATGAAAGTCGTATAATGGTTGTAATAAAAAAAAAAAAACAAAGATGAAAGAACAAATTTTTTTCCATATTTATATATACCGAGAACAACTTCTCGAGTTTTGTTGTATCACATGATTACCACATTGACATGTGCTCTGTTTGATAAATCAGACTGGCCAGATTGCTGGTTTTTACAAAAAGTATCTGACTTTCATTTAATATAATTGAATTGCTGTACAACAACATTAAAAGGAGTTTGTTGTCGATATCACGTGACTATTGGACTTCGATGTCATCGTTTGAAATTTGTGAAGTCATGTGACTAGTAATGCAAATGGCGAGTACCGGGTCAGGTTTCATCTATGCTGTAGTTTTGTCTAGTCTGTCAGTGGATTAAAGACATAACAATTATAATACTTGCCATTTCTGAGAAAATAAATCATTTTCCTATCAATTTTGTGCAGGTATATGTTGATATAACATAAGTTTAAATTTTTTAGGCCCACTGGTAAGTGACCACCGTATGTCGCTACCGCACAGTGGCAGCAAATTCCAAATTTTCGATATGCAATTGCAATGACCCCACACCCCATCCTAAATGTCCAAATATGTGCTATCCCTGGATTCTATAGAAGAATGCTTGATAATAGTAGGCAGAATTAATATTTTAATACAAATAATACTATCATACAGGTTAGAGCATTTTTAATTCGTACTCTATGGAGATTCGAACCCAGGTCCACGGGTAAACAGCACCCATTGCCTTGCCTGCACGCATCAGCCCATATTCCTTCATGACTAAGCACGCATCACCAAAAAATGATGGTGCTGAATCGGTGTTATTTGCACTTGTGCATAGCAGACACACTCGCATGACGACCTGGTAAATTCTCTAACCTGTATGATAGTATTATTTGTATCAAAATATATATATATATATATATATATATATATATATATATATATATATATATATATATATATATATATATATATATTGCTATAGAATTCTTTAGAATTAAAGGTTTAAAAGGAAACAAAATTAATTTATGTTCATTATGTTGTTCCCACTTAGCAACATAATGCAGGTCAGCAAAATAATGTTAGAATTTTTATTCTGTACATTGAAATGGCTTTACATGCCAATTTATAGGAATATAATCAAACTTGTTTTGTATGATACATCTTGTGGTTTTGTACATGATCATCTTTTCCGACTAAGATGTTTTGGAGAGTCTTGAAACAGAAACATCTTTAAATTTAGAAAATGCATGTTTTATATTCTAAAATGTTATTTAATTCCATTCAGTAATGGTCATATGTGAACCTTGAAGAAATTAATTTCATCCTGGAAATGACATGGAAATTTATCTTTAGAAAAGCATGGGAACCATGTGTTACATATTTGAAATATATTCCCTGACATTAAGTACAATGTGACCTTAAATATCATAAACATCATGCTTAATGGGCAGAAACTAAAGATTCTTGAAAGTTTTTCTTTAGGGTTTGCAAACTACAGACAAATTAAAAAGATTTAACATTCCCTTTACATCAAAACCCAAGAACTGATTTTTATTAGTTCTTTTGTTGATATCTTCTTCACTGTTCTCTGTTTTTGTGGAATTTATAATAATTTCATGCTATGTCTATTCTAGCTAATTTTTTCTCCATTAATTTTCACTTCCATTTGCTTGAAGATAAATTGGTATTAAATTAGCAGTCATAGGTTCATTTCAGTGCTTTACAGTACACACAAAGGGGATTGACCATGTTACACTTACACTGTGTGTGTGAGTGATTTGGATTTTTAATGTAGCTTTAACAGTTTTTTAGTCATATCTCTACGATGTCTGCAGTGTGGCAGTTTATAGTGATGTCTAGCACTGGGGCATCATGCCACAGACATGTAGCATCATGTCCGACTCAGTCACATTATCCTGACACCAGGCCGACCAGTCCTAACACTAACCTCTTAATGCAGAGAGCCAAGTGAGGCAGCTGCTAGTACCATTTTTATATGCCTTTGGTATGTCTTGGCCTGGGTTCGAACCTGCGACCTCCAGCATCTGAGGTGGACAATCTAACCAATCAGGCCACTTAGTGATCACTTGTACTGTGTATAATGCTGTTGAGTGTAGTTCATTGACATAGGCTTGTATTTAATAGCACTGGCTACTCAATAGGTGTATGCTACACTCAAGTTCACAGATATAAGTTGGACCTACTGCCCAGTTTGTGAGTTATTACCATGTATTGTACATCATATTGTAACTCCGTTTCATTGGGTATTAAACCAATCAAAGTGTATGTTAGGCCTCACTCCACCTGTAACATCTGGATATTCCAGTGTAGTTGGGTGTTAATCAGTGGTAGCTACACAGGCATGAATAGAAAATGGTCAATACACCTTGTTCATACTGGATTACCTAGAATTACTTTTATTACATCACACTTTTGGACACTTATTGCTGTTATTGAAGTCTGACTTAAACTGACCAATCAAATGTGTATAGTCTAGACTTAATTTAGGATAAATATCGGTGAAATTTAATTCAGTGTTTATTTTGAATTTCCATTTTCTTAGAAACATATAGATGAAATCAACAAACTTCAGAAAACAGAGACAGAATTGCGGATGGAGCTCCAGCAAAAGGACAGGACAATTCGCTCACAGGCTGACACAATTCGACAACAACAGGATGAGATAAAACATTATCGTACTGGACAACCTCCTCCATCAAAAACATGTGTAATTTTATAGCGGTAAAGTTAAGATAGCTCATTCATGCTACAATGGTGATAGTAAAAATGGAATTCACACTTTTTCATGATGTGTCGTGTTCATCTACATATCTGCCAATCCATATATTTAATTTTCCTAGAATTATTAAATAAGTATACATGATATATAGAGTTGAAACTTTTAAAATTTGTTTTGATAGATTTATTATATTGAGCTTATGTTATATGATTTTTATGCATATTATGCAAATTGTCACTGTGTTCTTATATTTTTTAACTCTGGTTCTCTTTGTAGAAGGTTTTTTTACATTTACAACCCACTCATAACAATTTGATGGACTCTTCTGTACAGTGAATTGTCATTTTCAGTACAAATGTTACAGTACTGTTAATAATGGTGCATGTGGTGCATGAAAATCTCTATATTTATGCAAGCCAATATTTTCATTGTTTTAAATGTTTTTATTACTATTATACTTTCATAAAGTACAGATGCAAATCAATAACTGACTTATCTCCCTTTATCATAGTGAATACAAACTGTTACATTGTGTTGCATACAGATATGCCAATGTGTAATGGGATTTTAAATAATTCATTTGTTGTAGGAACTTGTTTTTTTTTATTACTGAACATCAGAGATTGTAGCTTATTAGGTAGAACACTGGCTTATAATCATAAGGTTCTGGGTTCAGTACCTGCCCAAGCCAGCCTGGGCTGGGTTGGGAGCCTCGTGTGTTGTTTGGAAAAGCACTAGCTCCCATCTCCAGAGCAAAGCATTTCATCAAAAGCCAACCAATCAAATTTATCTCCCTTTATCTTTACTGAGTTAAAAAATATTTCATGCTTGAGTAAAATGAGGTGACTGATTATTTCCCAGATATTTATTCACTGGCAGATTTGGCTAATAGAGTTAGTATAAAAATTTTCTTCAGTCAGTGAAAAAAGTATTCAACTTTGTATGTTTAGTTCAGATTACCCTGACCTTGTTGGCTGAAAGAATCTGTATGATCTAGATGAAATATATGATGTGAATTACTGTAAAATGTACTCCTGACGAGTTGAGGGTATGTAGAATATTCCCAATATACCATTCTGCATGTCAAAAGAAGTAAAAGAAAGAGGCAATAGCTATGGAGGCTTTGTGGTTAGAATGCTGATCTTGCACACAGAATGGTATCAGTTTATATCTTAACATCAGATCAAGCTGGACTGGTTGCCATTATGTGTCCTAGACCTGCATACAGAATAGTTCAGGTTTATATTGTTACGAGTCTATGCTCTTAAAATAAGTAATAGAAAGGAGTGAAGACAACAAGCTTTGTAAAATTTAACAAATAATTTATTTCCCTAGAATACGAAGTGAAAAATGAGAAAAAAGAACTTACAGTATTGCAAATTAAATTGAAAAATAATCCAAGAATTAAAAACACAAGTCCTAGTAAAAAAAAGTCCTGAATAAAATTCAGTTCAAGTCCTGAAGAGATTTAAAACTGAAGGCAATGATGTGTCTGTTATAGCCTACGAAGTACTGATGTGTCAACAGTCTCTTGTTGAATCACAGAAATATTATTCCAGATTTGAATTCAGTATAATTCCAGTCAGTGTCTTTATCCAAGAATTTTATCAGAGCACTTTTGTATTTCCACAGAAAATAATCACTTGAATTCAATAATTTGAAGAAAATAAAATTCAGCCCAAACTGGACACAACATAATGCAACTTAAAGTGCTAGATGTTAAAGCACGACTGGTAAAATCCTTACAGTTGCAAGATAATATAGTTCTCTGCTTGACCTCAGGTCACAATTAGCATTTTCTAAAAACAACCATTACCTAATGGAAAATAACCTTCTAGAATGATCTAATGAGCCTTGATTACTTACAACATAATTTTCTACAAAATTCACTTAGGAATCTCCAAAACCCTGACCCTGATCAACATATTTACTCCTTCTTTGTTTACCTGAATAATAATCGTGATAAAAAACTCATACACATAGAGAATAATGAAGCTATTTTTAGTTGTTTACATACATGAGATAAAAAAATTAAACAAAGTCAATCAGAAATGAACTCAATTTTGGACAAGCTCAAGTCCAGCAAAAAGTGTTACATTACAATAGCATGTAATGACATAAAAAATTTAAAACTAACAAACAATTAAATTAAATGTACATAATAATATCTTAATATCAGATCAGCCTGGACTGGTTACTGTCATGTGTGCTAGACCGGCATACATAATGGTATAGGTTTAAATCTTAACATTAGATCAGCCTGGATGGGTTACCATTATGCATCCTAAACTTGCATACATAATGGTATAGGTTTAAATTTTAATATCAGATCAACCTGGACTGGTTACCATTATGTGCCCTCGGCTGATTAACTTGATTTCAACTGATGCTGCACTAAATCTAAATAACCTACTTGTATTGCTATACTGTGAGACGACAAAACCAAACAATACTGTAAAATTTGTACCTTTTGAAGGGGTGGTGCATAGACTTATTTTCATGGGGTTGACCAAATTTATTTTTGGGGAGTTACACAGAATTATTTCTTAAATAAATGCTTGTTGATGGAGATAGTCATAACAATAGAGCTGTTCGGAAAGTGTCCAAATTCACACTCTTTAATCAGAGTCAAATATATTTTGGTGATAATAAAAGATATTAGTAATTACTAATTAAGAAATGGAAAAATAAGATAAACATTTGCATTTTAACCATTGTCTTTATTCACAGATATGTTGCATTGTTGTTGTGGGCTTAATGCCATTTTTTTCAGCACATGATAGGTAGTACATGGTGACCCATATATCTAGTGAAGGGAAAACATGGAAATACCTCAGGAAGAAAAACCAACCCTATGAAAGCTACTGGCAGGCTTCCTCATATACCCACAGTGGTCAAGCTGAGACTTGAACCCATGCAGATAGAGGTGATATGTTAGTGAACTGCAACAGCAAACACTTCAGACATTTGCCTTCTGTGCTATATTGTATCTAATACCTAGAAATTAATAGTTGAGTAAATTTTGTGAGCTTGATACTCACCATAATAAAGACACACCACTAGTGTCCTCTTCATGGGTATGTACATTTTAACAGATTTAGTTCCTTTTGTTTATTTTGGGAGCTCTCCAATTTTAAGGTGCATGATATATCTTGGCATGATCATGCTGAATAAAGAAAGTATTAGATTCATTTTTCAGGCTAATTTAATCATATGGTTAATTGGTAACAATACATCAGACAAACAGATTGGTAAGTTCAAAGAAAATTAGGATGTGCTTTACTCACAAGGCATGCCAAAATCAATAAACATACTGATAAGAAGGAATATATTTTTACAAGTTTTGACAAAGATGATTGTTACATGTGGTTATTACATCAAATGTATTCCTGGTACAAAAGTTTCATTTAACATGTGCTTATTTAGTCAGATACTACCAGTTTCAACCAATTAGCTGGAAATTCTGACAAGGCTGTCTTTCAGCTAAATTTATTGACTCATGACTACTACATTTTAGACAATTGTAATTCAGGTGAGCAGTATCAGGTCACCTTGGGCCTCTTGTTCTTCTCAGTGTCACTGAAGTCTCTTATTTAAGTTTGTAAAACAGATATACCATATGTACTCACTTAAAAGTCAAGTCAAAACTGCAACCAACAAAGATCCTGAGCTTCTGTAGTATAATGCACCTGCAGATCAGGGTCTATGTTGTTCACTCTACTGATTACTCCTAACAAACTGCACAGACCCAGATCTGCTGGCACATTATGTGATGGCAGATCTGGATCTGTGCAGTTTTGCAGTTGGACTCGTCTTTTAAGCAAGTACAGATGGTATTCCATTGGTAACCCAAAAGCAGATCCTAGATTTGTCCTCCTGGTACGCCAAAGTCAAAGCAGCTCTTGTGATTATTTTCAATACACAAATGTCACAGACTCAACAATGACATACTTTTATTTGAAATGTTTTAAACTTACATATCTGCACATTTTCCTATCTTTATCAAATTTGTATATACAGTGTATGAATATTCAGGAGTCCATGCACTTGTCAAACTAAACAGGTATGAAAATAAACATAAAGCCAGTCTGATTGCATACTGAGATTGGTTTGAATGGTTCACAGTTTTGACTACCTTCTAAATTTATATATTTGATATTTTTTATATTTTTATACTTGAATAGATTTTGTGTTATTTTTATTGTTATTGGTTTTGTCTTTTTGATGAGAATAAAGAATTTATTTTTACACAGTTGGTCAGTTTATTTGATTAAGGAGAGAACGCACATTTAATTTTTTTTATTCTTCGAACACACACACACACACACACACACACACACACACACACACACACACACAAAGCTGTAAATAATGACAAAGAATTTTACTCACAATACAGACATTATTATACAACATTTTATGTAAAGGATTTAGCTCTAATAAGTTGTATGATTGTTGCTGTTGTTGTTGTTGATTTAATGCTGTTTTTCAGCTCATGAAAGGCTATAAATGGTGGCCAGTGTAACTGGTAGAGGAAGAACTTGAAACAACTCCAGTAAGAACCACTGACCCATAGGAAGCTACTGGTAAGCTTTCTCACATAGCCACATTGGCTAAGCCCAAGACTTGAACCCCTGTGGACAGAGGTGAGATGGCCAATTTTCCAACCAGGGCCCCTCAGTAACTGGTGGAGGAAGAACCTGGGAAAGCCTTGGTGAGAACCACTGACTTGTTGAAAGCTCCTGTCAAGCTTTCTCACAAAACCATAATTGGGTAAGCCCGAGACTTGAACACATGCTGACAGAGGTTAGATGACAGTGATCAGCAAAGGTGAGTGCTTTAGATGATATGACCACCTGGGGCTCTAATAAGACATGGGAAAATGCAACTATAATGAAAATTTAATATTTTTTATTTTTCCATGCAGATGTGGGAAACATATCCACATATCAAGATCATTTCACTAGGACTGGGTTACTCCAAAGTTACTATAGTCTGATTGCATTCCATCACTTACATCTTAGGACTGGGTTACTCCAAAGTTACTATAGTCTGATTGCATTCCATCACTTACATCTTTGCAGCATGGGACAGGTACAACTACATAGAGTGCATGAGTAAAAGGACTATCAAGTTGCAATTTTTCCACAGAGCTAAAACAGTACAGTGAAATTAAGCTATTATATCAAAATTTGGGAAATAAAAGGTTTACTTCTGCTATAGTCAAAAAGATCACTAACCACTTCTGGTAAAATTATAGTCATCAAAAGTTTGGCGCTATCAAAATGTATTCAAATTCTAATGATTCTACCAAATCCCAAGTGTCAAAAAAATCTACAAAAGTAAATTTGATTCATTATCGATTCTAATATACAGTACCCATGTATGCATCCATCTGTTTTTAATAATCAATGAAAATGACTGTAAAAGAATTTCCAAAACTTATTTCTAATATTCAGGAGCCAGCCTTGGTTGCAAAATGGAATACAAAATTCGAAAATTTAAATAAGAACAGAATAAGCTTTTTCCTTTCCCCACAAGGTAATCAGATGTCCTTGACTTAAATATTTTCAAAATAGGATTTCACAGAGAAATTTGGCAATAAATAATGTCTGAACAAAAAGAAAAAATTTAAAAAACTAATTTGTGCTCTTTTTGCAACATATCTGTACAAATATTAGGCTATCACATATTTTATGGGAGTGTCCAAATAGAGAAATATAGAATGAATCTTGAACAGGTTTATATTGTGGATAAAGAGTGATTACACAAATCTTCACAACTTTTATCTAACAAAGAGAGAAATTCTGCATGGTAAAATAGACCAATAAGTACCCTATGTACTCGCTTATACATCAAATTAAACTGCAAACTGCACAGACCCAGAATTGCCATCTCATAATGCAACAACAGATCTGGGGCTGTGCAGTTTGTTAGGAGTAATCAGTAGAGCAAACAACATAGACCCTGATGTACAGGTGCATTATGCTATGGTAGATCATTATCTTTGTTGTTTGCAGTTTGCTTCGTCTTATAAGCGAGTAACGACAGTAAATCTCCATTTTTTTACCCTGACACTTCTGGTAGTGGAAATGTCAGAAAAGAGGAGATCTACTTACTGACCTACTTGTTATAATAGCTACAAGAAAAGCTGATGATGTGATTAATTTATTTATACATGTATTACAATTGTAATGATATGTTTATAACTGTAGATTTTGTAATGAATTACCCAATATGCCTCATTTTAAGAAAGAAATGAAATTATACTTTCTGTTAGAAATGTATTCTACAACCACAAACTGCACATGGGAAAACTTTGATACAAATGGCAACCTTACAAAAAAGTTATTTTTAACTGAATATTAATGTATCTCATTTTTCTATCAAGAGTAAGATATCTGTTTATATGTTTGGAGGTATTTATAGGCTATGTATACATGTCTATATACAGTTATGCTGCATTGGGTCTGCCCACATGCAACACTGTTTGTACATAGATAAAAAAAACCCATATCCTAGCCACTCATAATATCCTGGCAATGCCTGGTCAAGAGAGGTTTCTTATTGCTAATTCATTTGCTTATATGTCCATACATACAAGTCTGTGTATGTATGTATGTATGTATGTATGTATGTATGTATGTATGTATGTATGTGTGTGTGTGCGTGTATGTATGTATGTTTGTATGTGGGTGTGTATGTATGTACTGTATATATATATATATATATATATATATATATATATATATATATATATATATATATATATATATATATATAGTTTATGAATATTTAATTTGCATTGTTTGCTATTTATTTTCATTGACCTTGTCCAAAATCAAGTTCATTTTCTACCTGACCTGAGTCATTGATTTTATTTTAAATTCTCTAAACAACTAATATATAGATAAATATTTTTTCTAGGTGTATGGGTTAGCTATCAGGGTTATAATCTTTGCCTGAGTCAAGGACATTGTGTTTATCACATTTCATATTCTAATTATATTTGAAATTTTATCTAGTAAACATTAAGAACCTTCAACAAGGTTATTTTCCATTAGGTAATAGTTTTCTTGTATAGAAACTGCTAATTGTGGCCTAAGGTCAAGTACAGGACTATATAATCTTGTATTACTTGAAATTATACATTCTTGCTATATGATCTTGATGCAGAATCATTTGTATTATTGTTGTGTTCAGTAGTTCATTTGGACTGGAATTTTATTTATTCAAAGTATTTATTCACTGGAAATACAAAGTGCTCTTCAAAAATACCATTCTTGGAAACAGAGATTTGTATTTATAGTGCAATATCAAATAATGATATCATTTTTAGATTATATTATTGTGGTACAACAAAAGGCTGATGGCATATCACCATTATACAGGCCACCACAGGCACGTCAACACCTTCAGTATTGGATTTAATTTGGATTTCCACTAAAGTTTATTCAGAACTTTAATTGTTATGACTAGTGTCTGTAATTCTAGGATTATTTGGGATTTAATTCGCAATAGTGTAAGTTCTCTTTTTTACATTTTCACGAGGGAAATAAATTATTTGTTGAATTTTGTTAGAAAATAATACCATGGAAGATATGTTTATACAACTTGTCCCCTTGCTGTACGTGCTCTGCTTTTACTCAGAGATTGGTATCGGCGCCTGATAAATCTTCTTGAGCCCTGGCTCTTGCCTATGCGAAGAAGATAAAAGCAATGATTCCCTTTGTCATCTTTAATATTGTTTAAGGCACTTCACCTCTAGCCTATTTATTACAATAATTACCTCACGATTATCTTCTTAATTTACCGCTTCTTTAGTCTTCTTTCTATGAGGATGATGCTCATGGGATATAACAAATGCACAGAACTTAGTCATTTCATTCACTCATTTATAATTTCTAATCTGATTGTCGCCAAGAGGTCCTTAACACTGTCGTCTGCGTCCAATATTTGCGATGTCTGTTTATAATGTTTCTAAACAAATTGAACAAAATAGTAGGAGGAGCTCTTGTATACATGTGTTTAAAGAGCTGTAACTCCAATATTTATGGAATTATTGAGACTATCAAAGACAGTGAACTACATCACATCTGCTGCTTGAAAACGTAGACCGACCTAAGCAAATATGGCGACCGTATTGCTAAAGAATTTCTTGAATTTGAATTTCCTTCTGAAGAAAATATTTTCCATAATCCTGCCCTTGACAATCATATGCTTTGGTGAATAATGCATTTTCGAACATAACCAACTTTCTCACACACACACACACACACACACGGTGTTATTAGATTTTGAACTGAACGACCTAGAAAATGCTTTCCATGTGGACTATAATGGACATGCACTAGTTCAAACAGAATCTGAGTAAACAATCGATCTAGCTAATGATTATGCAGAGTTAAGTTCCAGATGTTTTGATGTTACACAGAGTGAGAGCCTGCATAGATTTTCTTTTCCAGGTAATAATCAGTTCTATGTAGGTGAAGCCCATGATATCGAAAGTAGAAACTGATGGCAAGCTACGTAAATCATCCAGCTGTCAGCAGAGTTCTGCATGGGGAAAGAGGTGGGGTAATAGAAAATGGTCGGGGTGGGTGGGTAGAGGGAGTTTCTGTATAATTGTATCTAGGGACGTCCCGTTTAATAGGATGCATTTTTATGCATGTTTGTACATCAGTGTACATCAGTGGCATTTTGTCGGTACATTCCAGGTACAATATTGGGTATTTATTTTCAAAATCTTTCTGCATTATTTTGTCTATAATTTAGAATCATGAGTTTATTACTATGAAGCGGGTGTCTGACTCATTTAACTATGGGCGTACGATTAGAGACTTGTATATCTATCTATACGTTGATAATTAAGTTAGGTTATTGGTATATATATATATATATATATATATATATATATATATATATATATATATATATATATATATATATGGTGTGGCCATGTTTGTTAAGGGGCTTTTGTTTGGTTATCGTTATCTAGGAGATGATTCACCATGGTGATAATGCTTGGATCGAATAAATTTTAAAATAAAATATGAAATTAATGGATGGAATAACAGAGATCAGAGCAGATAGACCAGAACAATATGAGGCCCATATATAAAGTATAACAATTTAATCAATTACATAAACAAAATGAAATTGAACGTGACATTTGAATGATACACTTTCCCTCTAGTCCGCCTTTATTAAAAACTATTCAGAAGAAAACTGATTTATGACGGTTATTTCAAATGAACCAAATTTTCACTGAGGATTATTTCAACTTTGATATTTCCCGCTACTTAAGCCCAAAGTAGCATCACCTCCATATGTCTCAAACCGTTCACTCAATTAAAAATCAATCATGCCCCAGCAAACGCATCAATCCCATCGCCTGCTAGTGATTTATTGTGAGTCTAGCCCATACGTCTACGTTAATAGTTACGTGTCACGCTGAGCGCGGTTAGATTTCGTCACTTATGGCGCAATAATAATCTTTCAGTATTCATACCGTTACAAAGTTAATGCATTTATATGTATCGTGGTACACGACTGCATGTTTCTGGGGCAATGAGTTGTACATTCCTATTTGCTTTTCTAGCGTCCTTCTTTGGAGATAGTCCAGAGAGCTGATTCTAGTACATCTCTTACAAAAGGAGAACTGCCTGTTCTTTGTGGCCACTTTGTTTGTCTGTTTTGCGAATGTAACTTTTATTCTAGCTGAGGATTATATTTTTCATCTTTTCCCACTGGAAAAAGGTATCCCAGAATACTGTTATATATCTAGCTGATGTTTATTGCTGATCATAATAACGGTTCTAGATATGATGCCGGAGCTTTGAGAGTTATTGGTTTTGTCGTAGATAACATGGCAAAGTGTTTCTGGGGTGGGCAATGTGGGCAATTAATGCCTGCTGCTTTGGTGCCTGGCAAGAACCTTCTCAAGCTGCTGGTTAATAAAAGATTTTCCAGTATTTAATCTAGTCATGACTTTAGTGTCATGTCGGTTCGCCATTTATGGAGCAATGACATATCTGCGGACTTGAGTCTGCATGTCATATTCTTCAATCTATTGTAGCTACACAAAATACGCAGTTTTGCCTAATCACAAACTTGGCAGCATAGTATAGTATATATAAACTTAAATCTCTGTATTTTAGTTGTTGAACGGTCTGGTGTCTCATGTGATAGGCTACTTTGTTGTGATATTTGGGCTGGAGTCCATCCAGGATTCTGAAACATTGGTGGTGGTGGTCGGTATTGGCCTGAATTCCAATATGAACACGACCCCAGCATATTACGGGTGGATTATAGGCTTTGATAACTCTAAAATCTGTCTCCCGAAAGCTGTTCACACTATCAACCTGGTGCATGTACAATAGCAGCTGCAAATGGTCCATGGATGCTAAAGGAAGTAATAGATTTAGCAGGGCTAGCACCTGGTACGAGACTGGACCAGTGCACATTTGTTCCCTCGCATGTAGCCGCGACTAGAGTTGCCAGTAGCGCCACCTTTACCCTACTACCATAGTTTTATGTTCATTTGAAAAGATGATATAGAATAAGAATGGACTTGACAACTATCTTCAGAATTTTGTTTAAAGCGCACCAGATGAAACAGAAGTCAGCAGAATGGTACTCGATTAAGCTAACCACAGTAGGTGGCTCTGAGTTGGCCAGTTTTCGTATCTGCCCATTTGCAACGCTAGAAGAAGTAACCAGAAAATTGCTTGGTAAGGAAAAATATTATGTAAACTTGCCGTGTCTTTGGGGAACGTTATTTGAACGCATACTCAGAACATATATTGAGATCAACACGGGTTAGAAAATTATTGCTAACGAAATCTGTATCAGAAATATGGACGGTTTCAGATATAGCCCGGATGGCTACATTGTCAATAGTAATAAAAGTTTGCTTTTGTAATTGAAGTGTCCTTTTGCAAGATACCTGCAAGCTGCTTGATTATTATTTTCCACAAGTGCTATCAGGTCTAGAAGTTTCTGTCATAGCATCAAGCGGCCTGCTTGTAGACACAATTTCCCGTAAGTTTTCGTTAAGCCAGTTAGGATTCTATCTGGAACACGACAAAAAATGTTCACATGAGAGACTGTAGCCGATATGAGAAAGATCCCATGGCAATAGGCATCATTGGAATTTTTGGTGACTACAATGATTTTGTTGACTTAGGCGAATATACCGAAGCAGAATTATCATCGTTCTCAAAGAAAGGTCTGTACAGAGAATATGACTATACTATCACCAGCATTCAAGACCAGCCCGATTGTATTTCTGCTGCGATAGATATCACCAAGGAGTATACTAAGGGTAAGCTGGGTATCATCTTGCTTATAAAAATTTTTCAGATCCTATATAATTATATCGCTCTCGTGCCAGGTTAGGACAAAACAATCAACATCTTTATATCGAAATTACGACCGATTGTACTCGAGTTAGAGAGAAGAAAACATAGAACAAATGTACGACTTCGATCAGAACAAATAATGACAGTACACAAGGAGGAATGTAACACTAAAGTACAATTTCGCCCCGTGTGATGGAATACAGAAGATGTCAGCTGGATGGCACTGGAAATCAGGTCGCTAAACGGCGATTTAAAATATGTCTATGGCGCACTTAAAATAATTTAACAGACGTCAAAAGAACATCTGGACCACTTTGAATTTTACGATGCGATTGTTATGGAATTAAAAAGATCCAGATGCATGCTATAAATAGACTACAAACAGACTGGTGGCAAACGATCTTCGCATGATTTCGTCAAGACAAGTGTAGGTGGTACCAAATTTTAAATTCAGACAGCACTTATTTCGTCACCGTAGTTAGTAATCACCTTCAGCAACATTGCCAACGCTGGAACTTTCGATTCCGCTGCGGTTCTGATATCTTGTCTTGCATACTTTTATTATCCTTTCCAACACACACAGGTCTTAATTTGACCACGATGTTGTCTGCCATTCAGGATGCTTTGACAAGATCCGCCATGTTGAATGTGGCGCCTCGCAAGTAAGTCCTAATCAAACAGTTCTTCGGTGGAATTATAAAAATTAAAACACAAGCAGATTTTATCTTCACTATCATCACAGCTTAAAGTGAATTTTAAGATAGGTTGTGAAGTTAAATCTTGAAATATATCATCTAAGTACATGTATGTAACATACATATTATACCAATGACCATTGATATGAAATTTCTATATTTATATTTTAGAATAAGATGCATAGATAATAATTTCATTTTAATAGAAAATAACACCAGCAATGTTTGAAGGTACACTTAAGAAAATAATATTTATTCCAACACTATATGTGAACATGATAAGAATGTTGATATTTGCATCTGAATCTCGTTCAGTACCTTTTTAATTACAACAGTAATTATCAAAACATGGGAGCGTTTCATATGTTAAATTTTGAAACAAGTTTTAAAATCAAATTCATTTTGACTGGTACAAAATAAATAAATAAATAAATAAATAAATAATAATAATGATATAAATGTTTAGATATCACTTGAATTTGTCTTATCAATGCATTATACTTTTGATTTTAATGAACATGCTGAATGAATTATGCTGGTGTGTATGTAGCATTTTGTGCAGTTAGAAGTCACGTGCAGTGGGATTTCAGAGGCAGAATCTAATTATGTTTGTAGTAAAGTTTAAGACGACAAATAACTGAAATAAATTATGGAAACAGTTGAAGTCACTTAGTTACGTTTATAAACCACATGATAATTCTCATATTGTATTGACTATTGATGGTTGCAGCTGCTTTATTCCCAATGATATTTCAGATCATTTTAATACATTCACTAATGTAACATCTACTCCCTTGAAGAAATTACCACAACCTCCAAATACACAACAAGACTCATCAAATTTGTAAAGAGTACACAGTATAAGAACAATTCAGATATAATACATGACAATTTCAATCTGTAGATGTACACGAAACAAAACTGTTACGACTATATCACGCTCATGAAGTTATGAGAAATTTTCATCCTACAATTCATGCCAGCAATTTCTGTTCTATACACTAACCTTGCTACAAACCAATTTTTTGAACAGATCTGCAAACTATTTGTGTAATGGAGACTGTTGTTTGGTCCTAGTTTGACTCCCTTACCTATATACCTCACACCTTGGATGGACGTGCTGTTATAGCAATACGGAATGTACCCTAAATTACCTAGACTAAGGCTGATATTATACATGTACCGATTGTACGTCCAACACTGTATACTTTGACAGCAAATACTGCTGACAGGGTGTACTTTCTTAATACTGATTTCACAGGAAAAGTGGTTGTATGTGAACTATATTTCATATATTAGTAAATACATTCAGATCAACTCAACGCCATGGTTAGCAGGACCATTCATCAGATACCGTATGTGTTTTTGGAAAGAAGTCACCATCCACTCTACCACTTGGGCGGTCTGTTAGAGCGACTGGTCAGGAGGAAGTGGAAATCGAAGAGCCATAAGCATAAACTCAGGAATGTGACCCATAGCTCGACCACATCTATGTCCAGTTGGAGCCCAACCATTTTACTTGACAGCCTATGATAGGGACCTGTCTTTCATGAAAATCAACACTTCTGGATGATTCTTGTTCAACCTAATGAGAAGGCAGAATTTTCGACATTCGGTCGAGTATTTTCCTCTTGGAAAAGTACTTGCTGTGCAATAGCAGCAGGTGAGTATTGCATCACTAAAATTAGTTTACCTCTCCTCAAAACCCGAACTACATTTTCAGATTGTCTTAGCATGTACACACGGATTGTGATGAGCTTTCAATGACCTATAAAATATCAAATTGCATGTGTGTGTGTATTGTGGTGGGAGTAGTGGGGAGAGAGAGAGAGAGAGAGAGAGAGTCACTGTACATCTTGGCATATGTATTGATATATATTGATGACGTACATGGGCACCTTATATTATCTTCTCATCTTTTTATAAAATAATTTAAAGCAACTATTTTGCCTTCTTCATTAACTTCATGGTGCTGATACACATGGTAGATCTTGATAGGATCTTCCACATTGAGGCCGAGGTCGTCATTCAGACTGTCCCATACACAAAATTAATTCCTAATGTGTATATGTGTTGTTCGTTTTTTATTGACAAAGCTGTAAATATGAATGTGAATAAAATCAGCACCGTGTGTTGTTTTATCTTGTCTACCCCAGCGTTAAATTTTCTTTAAGGACATTTCTCGCAGATTTAACGTTTTGTAGAAATAACTCATAACTGTGAAATATGTCTCTGGGGTGAAATATGACTCTCTTGGGTGATAGACTCATAGTTTCTTCCAAATGTTCATTTTATGCAGCAACTCCCTTTAAAACTTTTTCTACCTTTAAAATAGGATTTTAAGGAATAAATTGTGAAAATATGGCATGCTAGCATCATGCAGCAGCTTGTAACGACCCACATAACCGTCAAATATGACTCTCTGGGACGATAGTAACAATCCCTTTAGACCTTCGATATCTGTCACATATTTGTCTGGTACAATAACTCCCATCATGATATTTCCCATGTTGAAAAATAGTCTTTAATGGACTAAATTCCAAACAATGACATACATGCGTCATGCAACATCGTTGTACAACCTTCAGAATTCTGAATTATGGCTCTGCAGGGGGTTGTAACAGTCACTTTAGCCCTTGAATACATTCCAAAATTTCTTAATTTCTTATCACGCAACCACTCATTTTAAGACCTTTCATACCTCTGAAATTGTCTTCTAAGGACAATGGCATGCTGACAGAATGCAACAACTTGGAATTAATCTTCATAACTATGAATATAATTGCATGGGGTGATAGTAACGGTCTATTTAGACCTTGAATACGTTCTAAATATTCCTCTGATGCTGAAATTACTTTGAAAGAAAGACATACATGGAACATGTAACAAAGTGGAAAAGTCTTTATAACTTTGAAATATAGCTTAAATGATTCAAAATACCAAATGCCGCTAAAAAAAAATTCACACAATATATCTTTAAGGTATAAATTTCCAAACATGGAATGCAGACATCATCCAGCAATTTGTAGTAGGCTTCCAATCCGTGAAATTTCAGTCCATATGCAGAAAGTAAAGGCCCATTTAGATCTTTCCTACCTTCAAACTATTCTCTTGTGACTAACTGCAGAATATTCCCTTTAGCGAGAGACTGAAATTTCATTCAGCCAGTTTTTCCATATAATTTTTTGTGTGTGGCGCCATATTGCCTTACAGTGCTGGTTTGACGTAAAATCAATCAATCAACCAACCAATCAATCAATCAATCAATCAACCACCATGTAACAGCTAGTAGTAGCCCTCGTTACTGTTAAGTATTACCCTGATATCAGTAAATTTTTCATAAGTGACTGTCTATTTCACCAATAATTCTGTTCACAATTCTTGAACTAAACGTTTCCAGTCAGTCTTTACCAGCATAATACTCAGAAAAAAAAATGTGTTACAAACAACAAAAAATAATATTATTGATTAAATATAACTAATTGAGTAAATTATATATATATATATATATATATATATATATATATATATATATATATATATATATATATATATATATACACACACACACACACACACACACTTTTTATATGTATCTGACATTTTCAAGTTTTGCCATATAATAAAAAAAATGAGATTTTATAAAAAATAAATTTTTGAAAGCAAATATGAAATAACTAGATAGAAGAGATGAGCACTAAGAATTTGAACTTGAAGTACACACACACACAGACGAAATTGTCAAGGGAGCCGTCTGATAAAGTCGGACTTTAAGAAATGCAGAAAACCCGACCATGCAATTTCTAGAGAAATATCGTTGCAATTTGGAATTTCAAATTATTGCGAGCAATTTCTCAAATAATCGCTTATTCCAAATTGTCGCTCAATACGCGTTCTCGCAACTTGGCGACGTTGTTTTTCCGAGTGCTTTCAATCGTATCGTATAAACTTTGAGGTCTTCTTCAAACATCGATTATTATTCAGAGCAGGAGAACAAGCTATACAACCCGGTTGAAAAAACTAAAGCTGAAAAAGATATTTGAACCACGGTCACAACAGGTACATTTTTATATTTTATTCAGACCACTTAATATTGGAATGCATTCATATTAGAGCAATACACCAATTTCCAGGTAATGATCTGTTCTATGCAGTTGACGCCTGTAATATCGAAAGTGGAAACTAACAGCAAGTGAATTGTTTAAAGTAAGTACTTCAGCAGACGGCAGAATTATGTGCATGAAAGGGGGAGGGGATGAGCTGGGGTGGGGGCAGAGTGTCAGAATACTTATATCTAGCGATGTCAAGCTCAAATGGGTTCATTATTAATGCATTCCTGTTCACAAGAGACGGCTGGTCAATACATTCCAGATACAATAGGCTACTGTGTGTTGAGTTTCGAAGCTCAGTGCTTTGATAGGTCCATAATCAAGAATCCCGTCTTTATTATTTCGAACTGGGTATATAACTCCAGTTTAACTCGAGGCGTACGTTAAGAGACGTTGAATAGTTTTGACATTCATATGTATGTATGTATGTATGTATGTATGTATGTATGTATGTTGGTGTATGTATGTATTTATGTGTAAGTGTATGTACGTATGTATGTATGTATGTTGGTGTATGTATGTATGTATGTATGTATGTATGCATGTATGTATGTAACAATGAACATTATACGGTGATAGTAAGTTTGGTTATTGGTAGCGATCTGAATAGGTATATGCATTTACATGTACTGTTCAGTGGCGTCACTGGGGCGGGTGTGTGTGCGGACCGCACCCGGTGACACCATCAGAGGGGGTGACACCAAAATGACTATAAAATTTTTGAATTTTTGTGCAGGAAGGAGGTCCATGGGGGTGACACCATGAATTTCTGCACATGACTGTCAATAAAATTTTTGAATTTTTGTGCAGGAAAGGGGTCCATGTGAGTGATACCATGAGTTACCGCACATGACTGTCTATAAAATTTTTGAATTTTTGTGCAGGAAGGAGGTCCATTGGGGTGACACCGTGAGTTACCGCACTGGGTGACACCAACCCTAGGACGCCATTAGTACTGTTGTAGGTTATTCGTTCTTTTTGGGACACCGCTTTGCATAAGGGGATGGGTCCTATTCATTGACCTTCCACTCCTGACAACAAGCATAGCCAGTTAGTTTAACCAAGTTTGCCATTTTGACTCATTCATACTGAAAACAATCAGCACACATTTAACTATCCATGACTGGCTAACACGTACACTTACTATCCAGTACTCCATTTTGATAGACTAGCTCACACTCATATACTGAGCATTCTTCACGCTTACAAACCAACTTGCCGTGTGATTGACCAGCATGGACACCAACTAGTGAAAGAATAGAGTAAGACTATTGGCATACTATGCACACAAACCTTTGCGATCACACATATATTAGGAGTATTTATACCTGCACGAAAACGTTCATGCGGGATTTAAATTTTATCCGTGAATGACATAGAAAACAAAAAAATAAACAAAGAAAAACAAATATCGGCAGTGGTGTGGGAGAACTGTGTGGCAATGAAAAGAATTAGGGGGGTGGCGTGTTCTGGATCGTTGATTTTAACGATATCCAGAACAAATGTACCGCCCTGGCGGGTTTGTTATCATGAGTTATAGTCCGTCGATCTACCGACGGAGGAAAAAAGCATACGATTAGGTTCATCTACCTTCAACCCCCATTTTACGACCTGCGGATCTAGGGAGGTTCTGGCTTCTGCTGCCACTGTTCCTCCTTGCTCCTTAATCTCATTGCTTCAGTCTATCTTGACTCCTCATTCACCTTTCGTGAACTTTCCTCAACCTCCTCTATTAGTTCTTCGTCTCTGTCCATGCTCCCATAACCCTGGCCACCTCCTCGTTTAGAACTTCTCAGATGAGCCCCTTTTCTGGATTCTCAGGTGACGGCAAGACGTACTATCTGATTTTGGATTTAAGTCTTGTGCGGCCATTGAGCCATCTACAACTGGTCAGCAAGTGTTCGCACTATCGCAGTATTTAATTATTTCTTTGGCTAATAAATGTCTGGAGTTGTAGAAACTAGGAAACGGAATATCAGGAAGGGATGCGCAGACGTCTGGATCCCTTTGGTTTAGGGATGACTTTGTATTCTAGTTTTGTCAAATGTGAATTTTGTGTCGTCTTGCACTCCTATTTGAAGAAATTTGAATAATTTGGAAAAGCTTCGAGCCTTTTGCTAATGTGAAAGTAGTTAGTTACAGAATGATTGTAAGAATTTTTAGAGGAGGGGTTGGTAATTGCAGTTTGCAAGGAGTTGAAGAAGTATTGCTTTAATATGGCTTTGTTACTTTTATCTTAATGTTTTATGCACACACACACAAACACACACACGCACGCACATGAAGGGTCTTGACTAAACAGATACTGCATTGTGGAGTGGGGGCATAATGTTCAGATCTTAGGACCACCTCATTTGTTTGGTTGCACGTGGATCAGGTCGGTGTTCCTTTTTGTCCAATAGTTGCTTTACTTTATGCAGCTGAGCCTGATGGTTCGAGGTTATGGCCAGCTTATAGTTTCTAATGTTTATATTGTATGGAGGGTATTACTTAATCTTATTATTTGGATTCATATGCACACCCTGTTAAACATTCATTAAATGGTACTAGGACTTTGAGTAATGGACCCTAATGGTCTCTGCTTAGGACCACATCTTATGTGGGCCAGATCAACAGTTGATGTTGCTGTTTTGTCCACTAGTTGCTACCTTGTGCAGCAGAGCATGATGGTCTGGACGTAGGACCATCTAATACGGACTCAGTTGTATGTGGGCGGGCAGTCCGCTCTGTTTGGGTTCCACTCCTTGGACTTTTTTTGTACTGGTTTGGTATTAAGGTTCCCACCATCAAAAATAAAAAAAAGATAAACTTCCTTTGTCCTTTTCTTTTTTTGTGCCTGCTTTTTGTTTTTGTGTAATTTTTTCTTTTCTTAAAATACATACATTTGTGTTTTGTTTTGTTAGAGAATTATCATATAGCTAGATATTAGTATTAGTATTTACACCTTCAGTATATTCGTACATTCACAACCTGCAATATTTGGTAGGTCAAGAAAATGAGAGAGAGAGAGAGAGAGAGAGAGAGAGAGAGAGAGACGAAGGGGATTCAAATAAATACTTAGATATGAACAGAACTGGAGGAGGGCCGAGTAAACATTGATTAAAACTTAAAGAACAGAAAAGTATACTAATGCGAGAAAAAGATGATACGGTCTGCATCATCATCGACATTCAAAGCTGTGCCAGTGAACATGGCCAACGTGTCAGATTTCCAGAAGACCTAAACTTTGAGGTATGTGTTCTTGACTTCTTTTCAGCAAGTCAGGAGATTCTCGAAGTAAGCTCGGCAGGATTAAGTTTCCATGCTGCTGTTTACCAGTCATTTTTATTAGAGTACAAACCCACTTCGATTAACAACGAATGCATGAAATTGTTGATGAGAGTACCTCTGTCATCGACAACTGGATTGCTGTAGTCCGTTTTGATAAATTTGTAACTTTTATTCAGATCGATGTAATCTTTGGTTTGTCCTATGATTTTAAACTCGATATGAGCTGGGATGGTAAAAAAAGACACTTAACGAAATTAGACCTGCTGGGATTCTTGAATCGTTATCATTGTACGCAGCATGGCAGAGAAATCGAGCTGCTTTTGTTTTTGACAATTCAATGAATTTCGGTGCATGATTTTTAAGATGGTAATCGCTATCTTTTCTTCTTGTCTTGTTCTCTGGCATGATCTTCTGTCAATCAAATGACAGAGCTTCCTTCGATGAATCAATACTTCTGTGCACCAGAAATACTGGTAAACGTTTCTACAACATCGTCTCTGTTTGGCCAGACTGGATCGATCATATTTCAGCATATCATCTTGAAACTCAATAGGGTGTGAAGATTGGGTTTTGATACCATGTGTAAAAAGCTTCCCTTTGTTCAGTGTGCATACCATCGTGGTATTAGTAATGGGTTTCAGGGAAATGGAGAGGAAGAGGGCAGTACGGTTTGATTTGCTTCAGGGAATCTATACAATGTACATTTCGGACTTCATGCAAATTAATTGGCTACGTTTATGGTCGCGTGTTTCCGTGTTTTGAAAAATATATTTCAAAAGAAATTGTCATATGTCATACACATCTCGAGATCTTTTCGCTTCAAATGTCGTCAGTTGGGTCTAAAACTCACTTAGCAAAATCAAAAGGTGCAGGACAACAGTGAAATGTCTGTTCATGTCCCATGAGAATCACGTTACAAATTGGACATTGATGAAATACATGTTCCTGAATACAGTCGAAAAACTTAGTGAACCACACAGAAATTAGGAATGTGAATTCTAGTGTCTTGAGGAACATGTAAGGCCCAGAAGACAAATTCTACATGATGGTCCCGTTTCTTTTTCTTCCTTGGGCCATTCATTGATTCTTAGGTTTGTTGTCATATATCTGATTATGACATTGGTGATCCATCTCTACGACTTAGCGGCTAATCGACATCGTGTTTTCGGCACAAGCACACTGTCCACGGGTGGACACACTGTCAGTAACTCTCAAACATTTTTCGGTTGCTGGAATTGTTTCGTGCGATACCGCTCGTAGCACGCTGGACTCATGAATATTCGTCTTTAACCTGGGGTATCCTTTGGAATCTGTTTTGATCCTTGCTCAAATACCAGGTACGAGAAATATTGGGAAAGTTCTGTATAGTTTGTTATGACTCGTTTTTTCTTTGACCCTCTAAATAAGTTTAATCTGGATCAATAGACAAAATAGCTTTCTATAAATGATCTGCAGCTTGCACGTGCAGCACGCAGTCACCTACAGATAAATGAGTGTGACATTATATAGGTGACTGACAGTAACGTAAAATGTTGGAGAAGTAGAATGAATGTGATACCGTGCAAAAGAGTATTCTGTACGTTCTGAGCTTTCTTAGGCTGCTCTCTGATTTATATCAAGACCGACTTGAATAAAATTTGCGGAGGCAAGTCTTTGTCATATCCTGCAAGTTTGAGGTGATTTCTTCATTTTAAAAATGGTTGCGAATCCACGCGAATCCATGCAATACACACGTTTTGAAAGACCGTTGTCTGCGACAGGTGAGAGGGAAGTGGCTACCGTGAAGGGGGGCAATTAATGAAGATTGCCAGATGCATGTTACAGGCATTCATTTTTCATGTTGTAATATGTTGACAATTCATTTGAAGTCATAATGGTTCGTGCAAGATGTATCCCACACTTGTTGACGGCTGATCATATACCAGCTTGGGTTGAAATCACCAAACAGCTCCTGCCCAATGTGAAGAGTGTGACCAGAGACGTTTGAATCGGTCCACATAGTCGAACTATCAAGTGCGTTTCTACGCATTATCATTCAATGCGAATTTTATTATTCCTCTTGAGTCAAGGGTAAAAAACAAAGCACATGTGACTGACTTTGTTCCTGTCACTGAACATTTTATATCTCCAAAGTTTTCGCAAAATTGTGCAATACTACTGAGCCGCCCGTAAGCGTTCCGGTACCCGAGGTATTAAGTACGTGTGTGTCCCGCTTGTCAATCAAGAGGTTGCGAGTTCGAAACTCACAGCATCACAATTCTATTTGTTTTTACTTTTTTATTTTATGCTAAAACTGTCTTTTAAACCCGCGCATCCCAATTTTATGTACATTTTTAAAACCCTTTTTTCTGTTTTAATGTTGAAACGTTCTTTCATAACTCCCCACTACCAAATACGAGGTCGCGAGTTCGAAACTCGCGGTACCCCAATTTCTTGAAACTTTTTTTTAAATGTTGAAACTTTCTTTTCAACCCGCGCATCTCCATTTTTTTAAAAAAAAAAAAAAATTTCCACGGCATCTCAAAGTTTTAATTTGTTTTTACTTTTTAGTTTTTTTTAACGCGTGCATCTCGATTTTGTTTTACTTTTTTATTTTTATCTTGAAACTTTCTTTTATCACTGCCGTCATAGTACACAATTAAGCGTGCACACACACACACACACACACACACACACACACACATATATATATACCTACCTGTTTTTCAGAATTATCAATCCTAAGCAGAAATGGGTCTTTGACGAGTATTCTTTATTTATGCTAATGCTCTCTCAAACTAAAGTAAATAAATAAATAAATAAATAAATAAATAAATAAATTAAGTCAACTAAAGTAATCAGCAATGTTTCACTTTTTCATTAGATAGCACAACGAATACCACAGGCTCGGTTATGATAGACATTGACTTAGCTACCATAGTCTGGTTCTCTAACGATGTTTAGGACTAGTGCCCAACTGGACTGGCTGCAAGAGGTGTCACAGTCACAAAAGCCATCTGAGAACTGACAGTGTGGTAAATTACATTCTCGTTACATTTAGGTATGATACTGTTGTTGTCATAGCACTTATATACATGTTCTATATTATTTATATCACAAACTATTAAGAACAGTAATGTCATTTAACAACAAGAGTTAATTCTTGTATCCGATTAATATTTCCACAATTTGTGTTATCATATATTGAGTTATCTTGCACGTAAAAGTCTGGATTATGGAAGATTTCTGCAAGGCATCAACCTTCTGATACACTTACCTCACGAACAATTTTAATTATTGATGATACATGATATAATAAAAAAATGTATAGGCAATACATTGAATTATAAGGGTCATATGAATTATAAGGGTCATTTGAGTCAAGAGGGTGATAAATATCAGAGAAGTCTCAAGGGATGGATTATCAAATAAGTGAAATCAGCCTTTAAGGGAGATTCATAGGACAGCGTAATACATACATACATACATACATACATACATACATACATACATACATACATAACATAACATACATACATACATACATGCATATATATATATATATATATATATATATATATATATATATATATATATATATATATATATATTCATGGGCATCGTTATACATGTATATATGAAGTCTTGGGACAGCTTTATGCATCTATGTGTGAAATCATTGGACATCGTTATGCATGTATACATGAAACCATGGGACATCGATTTGCATCAATATAAGAAGTAATTGGACATCGTTATGCGTATATATATGAAGTCCTGGGACATCGTTATTCATGTATATATGAAGTCCTGGGACATCGTTATGCATGTATATATGAAGTCACGACACATTGTTATCCGTGTGTATATGAAGTCGTGGGGCATATTTATGAATGTATATATGAAGTCGTTGGACATCGTCATGAATGTATATATGAAGACATGGGACATCGTTATGCATGTTTATTTGACGTCGTGGGACATCGCTATGCATGTATATATGTAGTCCTGGGGCATCGTTATGCTTGTATATATGATGTCCTGGGACATCGTTATGCATGTATATACGAAGTAATGGGACATCGTTATGCATGTATATATGAAGTCCTGGAACATCGTTATGCATTTATATATGAAGTAATGGGACATCGTTATGCATGTGTAAATGAAGTAATGGGACATCTTTACGCATGTATATATGAAGTCATGGGACACCATTATGTATGTATATGTGAAGTCATGGGACATCGTTATGCATGTATATATGACGTCATGGGACATCGTCATGCATTATTATATAAAAAGCCATGGGACATCGTAAAGTATGCATGTATGAAGTCATGTGACATCGTTATTCATGTATATATGAAGTCCTGTGACATCGTTATGCATGCATATATGAAGTTATGAGACATTGTTATGCATGTATATATGAAGTCGTGGGACATCGTTATGAATGTATATATGAAGTCGTGGGACATCGTTATGAATGCATATATGAAGTCGTGGGACATCGTCATGCAGGTATATATGAAGTCGTTAGACATCGTCATGAATGTATATGTGAAGCAATGGGACATTGTTATGTATGTGTAAATGAAGTAATGGGACATCGTTATGCATGTATATATGAAGTCTTGGAACATCGTTATGAAGGTATATATGAGGTAATGGGACATCGTTATGCATGTATGTATGAAGCAATGGAAGATTGTTATGTATGTGTAAATGAAGTAATGGGACATCGTTATGCATGTGTATATGAAGTCATGGGACACCATTATGTATGTATATGTGAAGTCATGGGGCATCGTTATGCATGTATATGTGAAATCATGGGACATCTTCATGCATTATTATGTAAGAAGCTATGTGACATCGTTATGCATGCATGTATGAAGTCCTAGGACATCGTTATTCATGTATATATTACGTCCTGGGACATCGTTATGCATGTATATATGAAGTTCTGGGACATCGTTATGCATGCATATATGAAGTCATGAGACATTGTTATGCATGTATATATGAAATCGTTGGACATCGTCATGACTGTATATATGAAGACATGGGACATAGTTATGCTTGTATATAAGACGTCGTGGGACATCGTTATACATGTATATATGAAGTCGTTGGACATTGTCATGAATGTGTATATGAAGACACGGGACATCGTTATGCATATATAACGTCGTGGGAAATCGTTATATATATATATATATATGAAATCGTTATATATATATATATATATATATATATATATATATATATATATATATATATATATATATATATATGAAGTCCTGGGACATCGTTATGCATGTATATTTGAAGTAATGGAACATCGTTTTGCCTGTGTAAATGAAGTAATGGGACATCGTTATGCATGTATATATGAACTCATGGGACACCATTATATATGTATATGTGAAGTCATGGGACATCGTTATGCATGTATATGTGAAGTCATGGGTCATCGTCATGCATTATTATATAAGAAACCATGGGACATCGTTATGCATGCATATATGAAGTCATGGGACATCGTTATGCATGTATATGTGAAGTCACGGGGCATCATTATGTATGTTATATAAAGCCATGGGACCTCGTTATGCATGTATATATGAAGTCATGGGACATCGTTATGCATATATATAGGAAGTCATGGAACATCGCTATGCATATATGTATGAAGTCATTCGACACCACTATGTATATATATATGAAGTCATGGGACATCATCATGCACGTATATATGAAGTCGTGGGACATCATCGTGCATGTATATATGACGTCGTGGGACATCCTTATACATGTATATATGAAGTCATGGGAAATCATTATGCATGCATATGTAAAGCCATGTGACATAGTCATGCATGTAAAGATGAAGTCATGGGACATCATCATGGATATATGTATGGAGTCGTGGTACATCGTTATGCATGTATGTATATGAAGCGTTGGGACATTGTCATGCATAGATATATGAAGCCATGAGACATTATTATGCATGTATATATGAAGTTATGGGACATCATCATTGCATGTGTATATGAAGTCTTGGGCCAGCGTCATGCATGTATATATGAAGCCCTGGGGCATGGTAATGCAGGTATACATGAAGTTTTGGGACAGCTCATGTACTTATCTATGATCTTAATAGGGCTGGATGCTCAGAAAGGTTTGTAATTGTTTTTGTTTCTTGATGCTGCGTGCGTATATTTATTCTTACAACACTTCAAGTTCAGATCTAGTATTTAGGTACAATTCATGCATTCATTCCAACAAAGTTTCCCCTACACCGACAAACACACGTTATTGAAATGAAATTAAGTTTCTGGATGAAACGTTTCCTCATGAAAGCACACACTAATAATGTTTTGGGATGCAATATAAGAAATCTTGATCAACACTAACTTGAAAAGTATCTTTAGGACAAAAAGTTTAAGTGTCTGTTTAAAAGATTTTGTTGTATCGTATTTCATATGATATCCCTGATCGTATGTCTTTTATATGAAAGAGTCTGCTACGGCGAGTTTCTTCAAGACGGCCAAATATTCTATAATCGTATATATTTTTCTCTGTTTCATTGAATATTATTAGCCTTGTCGGGTGCTCGACTCATACGAAGACTTCAAAGAATTAACAACATGGCACATAATGAGCATGCAGCAGTGTACATGAGCAATCTTCGAGCGGACATACGCATTGGAGACTTGAAAAATTACATTTTATCCCTCTTCAGTAAAACTCTTTCTGTTAAGATTAACAAAAGCAACATCAATGTAATCACTTCAGCAGGCAACTATTCTGCTATTATTGACCGACTTGAATAAAATTTGCGGAGGCAAGTCTTTGTCATATCCTGCAAGTTTGAGGTGATTTCTTCATTTTAAAAATGGTTGCGAATCCACGCGAATCCATGCAATACACACGTTTTAAAAGACCGTTGTCTGCGACAGGTGAGAGGGAAGTGGCTGCCGTGAAGGGGGGCAATTAATGAAGATTGCCAGATGCATGTTACAGGCATTCATTTTTCATGTTGTAATATGTTGACAATTCATTTGAAGTCATAATGGTTCGTGCAAGATGGATTCCACACTTGTTGACGTCTGATCATATACCAGCTTGGGTTGAAATCACCAAACAGCTCCTGCCCAATGTGAAGAGTGTGACCAGAGACGTTTGAATCGGTCCACATAGTCGAACTATCAAGTGCGTTTCTACGCATTATCATTCAATGCGAATTTTATTATTCCTCTTGAGTCAAGGGTAAAAAACAAAGCACATGTGACTGACTTTGTTCCTGTCACTGAACATTTTATATCTCCAAAGTTTTCGCAAAATTGTGCAATACTACTGAGCCGCCCGTAAGCGTTCCGGTACCCGAGGTATTAAGTACGTGTGTGTCCCGCTTGTCAATCAAGAGGTTGCGAGTTCGAAACTCACAGCATCACAATTCTATTTGTTTTTACTTTTTTATTTTATGCTAAAACTGTCTTTTAAACCCGCGCATCCCAATTTTATGTACATTTTTAAAACCCTTTTTTCTGTTTTAATGTTGAAACGTTCTTTCATAACTCCCCACTACCAAATACGAGGTCGCGAGTTCGAAACTCGCGGTACCCCAATTTCTTGAAACTTTTTTTTAAATGTTGAAACTTTCTTTTCAACCCGCGCATCTCCATTTTTTTAAAAAAAAAAAAAAATTTCCACGGCATCTCAAAGTTTTAATTTGTTTTTACTTTTTAGTTTTTTTTAACGCGTGCATCTCGATTTTGTTTTACTTTTTTATTTTTATCTTGAAACTTTCATTTATCACTACCGTCATAGTACACAATTAAGCGTGCACACACACACACACACACACACACACACACACACACATATATATATATATATACCTACCTGTTTTTCAGAATTATCAATCCTAAGCAGAAATGGATCTTTGACGAGTATTCTTTATTTATGCTAATGCTCTCTCAAACTAAAGTAAATAAATAAATAAATAAATAAATAAGTAAATAAATTAAGTCAACTAAAGTAATCAGCAATGTTTCACTTTTTCATTAGATAGCACAACGAATACTACAGGCTCGGTTATGATAGACATTGACTTAGCTACCATAGTCTGGTTCTCTAACGATGTTTAGGACTAGTGCCCAACTGGACTGGCTGCAAGAGGTGTCACAGTCACAAAAGCCATCTGAAAACTGACAGTGTGGTAAATTACATTCTCGTTACATTTAGGTATGATACTGTTGTTGTCATAGCACTTATATACATGTTCTATATTATTTATATAACAAACTATTAAGAACAGTAATGTCATTTAACAACAAGAGTTAATTCTTGTATCCGATTAATATTTCCACAATTTGTGTTATCATATATTGAGTTATCTTGCACGTAAAAGTCTAGATTATGGAAGATTTCTGCAAGGCATCAACCTTCTGATACATTTACCTCACGAACAATTTTAATTATTGATGATACATGATATAATAAAAAAATGTATAGGCAATACATTGAATTATAAGGGTCATATGAATTATAAGGGTCATTTGAGTCAAGAGGGTGATAAATATCAGAGAAGTCTCAAGGGATGGATTATCAAATAAGTGAAATCAGCCTTTAAGGGAGATTCATAGGACAGCGTAATACATACATACATACATACATACATACATACATACATAACATAACATACATACATACATACATACATACATGCATATATATATATATATATTCATGGGCATCGTTATATATGTATATATGAAGTCTTGGGACAGCTTTATGCATCTATGTGTGAAATCATTGGACATCGTTATGCATGTATACATGAAACCATGGGACATCGATTTGCATCAATATAAGAAGTAATTGGACATCGTTATACGTGTATATATGAAGTCATGGGACATCGTTATTCATGTATATATGAAGTCCTGGGACATCGTTATGCATGTATATATGAAGTCCCAATACATCCTTATGCATGCTTATATGAAGTCATGACACATTGTTATCCGTGTGTATATGAAGTCGTGGGACATATTTATGAATGTATATATGAAGTCGTTGGACATCGTCATGAATGTATATATGAAGACATGGGACATCGTTATGCATGTTTATATGACGTCGTGGGACATCGTTATGCATGTATATATGTAGTCCTGGGGCATCGTTATGCTTGTATATATGATGTCCTGGGACATCGTTATGCATGTATATACGAAGTAATGGGACATCGTTATGCATGTATATATGAAGTCCTGGAACATCGTTATGCATTTATATATGAAGTAATGGGACATCGTTATGCATGTGTAAATGAAGTAACGGGACATCGTTACGCATGTATATATGAAGTCATGGGACACCATTATGTATGTATATGTGAAGTCATGGGACATCGTTATGCATGTATATATGACGTCATGGGACATCGTCATGCATTATTATATAAAAAGCCATGGGACATCGTAAAGTATGCATGTATGAAGTCATGTGACATCGTTATTCATGTATATATGAAGTCCTAGGACATCGTTATGCATGTATATATGAAGTCCTGTGACATCGTTATGCATGCATATATGAAGTCATGAGACATTGTTATGCATGTATATATGAAGTCGTGGGACATCGTTATGAATGCATATATGAAGTCGTGGGACATCGTCATGCAGGTATATATGAAGTCGTTGGACATCGTCATGAATGTATATGTGAAGCAATGGGACATTGTTATGTATGTGTAAATGAAGTAATGGGACATCGTTATGCATGTATATATGAAGTCTTGGAACATCGTTATGAAGGTATATATGAGGTAATGGGACATCGTTATGCATGTATGTATGAAGCAATGGAAGATTGTTATGTATGTGTAAATGAAGTAATGGGACATCGTTATGCATGTGTATATGAAGTCATGGGACACCATTATGTATGTATATGTGAAGTCATGGGACATCATTATGCATGTATATGTGAAATCATGGGACATCGTCATGCATTATTATGTAAGAAGCCACATGACATCGTTATGCATGCATGTATGAAGTCCTAGGACATCGTTATTCATGTATATATGACGTCCTGGGACATCGTTATGCGGTATATATGAAGTTCTGGGACATCGTTATGCATGCATATATGAAGTCATGAGACATAGTTATGCATGTATATAAGACGTCGTGGGACATCGTTATACATGTATATATGAAGTCGTTGGACATTGTCATGAATGTGTATATGAAGACACGGGACATCGTTATGCATATATAACGTCGTGGGAAATCGTTAAGCATATATATGTATATATATATATATATATATATATATATATATATATATATATATGAAGTCCTGGGACATCGTTATGCATGTATATTTGAAGTAATGGGACATCGTTATGCCTGTGTAAATGAAGTAATGGGACATCGTTATGCATGTATATATGAACTCATGGGACACCATTAGATATGTATATGTGAAGTCATGGGACATCGTTATGCATGTATATGTGAAGTCATGGGTCATCATCATGCATTATTATATAAGAAGCCATGGGACATCGTTATGCATGCATATATGAAGTCATGGGACATCGTTATGCATGTATATGTGAAGTCACGGGGCATCATTATGCATGTTATATAAAGCCATGGGACCTCGTTATGCATGTATATATGAAGTCATGGGACATCGTTATGCATATATATAGGAAGTCATGGAACATCGCAATGCATGTATGTATGAAGTCATTCGACACCACTATGTATATATATATGAAGTCATGGGACATCATCATGCACGTATATATGAAGTCGTGGGACATCATCGTGCATGTGTATATGACGTCGTGGGACATCCTTATACATGTATATATGAAGTCATGGGAAATCATTATGCATGCATATGTAAAGTCATGTGACATAGTCATGTATGTAAAGATGAAGTCATGGGACATCATCATGGATATATGTATGGAGTCGTGGTACATTGTTATTCATGTATGTATATGAAGTGTTGGGACATTGTCATGCATAGATATATGAAGCCATGAGACATTATTATGCATGTATATATGAAGTTATGGGACATCATCATTGCATGTGTATATGAAGTCTTGGGCCAGCGTCATGCATGTATATATGAAGTCCTGGGGCATCGTAATGCAGGTATACATGAAGTTTTGGGACAGCTCATGTACTTATCTATGATCTTAATAGGGCTGGATGCTCAGAAAGGTTTGTAATTGTTTTTGTTTCTTGATGCTGCGTGCGTATATTTATTCTTACAACACTTCAAGTTCAGATCTAGTATTTAGGTACAATTCATGCATTCATTCCAACAAAGTTTCCCCTACACCGACAAACACACGTTATTGAAATGAAATTAAGTTTCTGGATGAAACGTTTCCTCGTGAAAGCACACACTAATAATGTTTTGGGATGCAATATAAGAAATCTTCATCAACACTAACTTGAAAAGTATCTTTAGGACAAAAAGTTTAAGTGTCTGTTTAAAAGATTTTGTTGTATCGTATTTCATATGATATCCCTGATCGTATGTCTTTTATATGAAAGAGTCTGCTACGGCGAGTTTCTTCAAGACGGCCAAATATTCTATAATCGTATATATTTTTCTCTGTTTCATTGAATATTATTAGCATTGTCGGGTGCTCGACTCATATGAAGACTTCAAAGAATTAACAACATGGCACATAATGAGCATGCAGCAGTGTACATGAGCAATCTTCGAGCGGACATACGCATTGGAGACTTGAAAAATTACATTTTATCCCTCTTCAGTAAAACTCTTTCTGTTAAGATTAACAAAAGCAACATCAATGTAATCACTTCAACAGGCAACTATTCTGCTATTATTGATGTCCGTGACGAATACGACATAGAACATGTTTTACAGCATCTTTCAACTTTTGAAAGTCGGAAAAAATTAGCATTCAATTTTATGAATATTGTTCCTTCGGGTCAGATGCTTGGTATCAAACGATTCAAACTTGCTGATGAAGAGCAGGCCAAAGAAAGGCTTCCAAATATCTACGAAAGACAAATTGCAGATTATGGGAGTAATTTGTCTAAGTTCTATGTAATTGGAGAGAAGTTGGGAAATGAGACAAGAAATACAGAGTTTAAAAAGGCAGGTGGGAGATACATGGAGACAGAAATGCGGAAAGATGTTCCAAACTACTTATGTGGCTTTCTTAACAGCGAAGTAAGAGGAACCTTAATGTTTGGGGTTCTGGATGATGGTATGTAATATCAGAACGAGTTTAATAATACAGATGATGTAAATTATTAGAACTGGTGTTATAGGACTTGTTCAAAATTATCAAAACGAATACATGTATTTATAAGAAACATGTAGTAAATTATCAGAACTACTATCATAGTACATATTCAGTGACAGCAGAATGAGTATTAGTACAAATTCAATACTAATTAAGTGCATGGTCAGAATTAATATTATAGTGTGCATTCAACAATATCAGAATGAGTATTATAATACACAGTCAGGGCATTTTCAGACTGAGTATTATAGTACATATTCAGTGTGCAATCAGAACGAGTATTAGTGCACAGTCAGGGCACTATCAGACTGAGTATTATTGTACATATTCAGGGCATTATCAGAATGAGTATTATAGTACACATTCAGGGCATTATCAGAATGAGTATAATAGTACACATCCAGGGCATTATCAGAATGAGTATTATAGTACACATTCAGGGCACTATCAGAATGAGTATTATTGTACACATTCAGGGCATTATCAGAATGAGTATTAGTGCACAGTCAGGGCACTATCAGACTGAGTATTATAGTACACATTCAGGGCATTATCAGAATGAGTATTATAGTACACATTCAGGGCACTATCAGAATGAGTATTATAGTACACATTCAGGGCATTATCAGAATGAGTATTATAGTACACATTCAGTGTGCAATCAGAACGAGTATTAGTGCACAGTCAGGGCACTATCAGACTGAGTATTATAGTACACATTCAGGGCATTATCAGAATAAGTATTATAGTACACATTCAGGGCATTATTAGAATGAGTATAATAGTACACATTCAGGGCATTATCAGAATGAGCATTATAATACATATTCAGGGCACTATCAGAATGAGTATTATAGTACACATTCAGGGCATTATCAGAATGAGTATTATAGTACACATTCAGGGCCCCTATCAGAATGAGTATGATAGTACACATTCAGGGTATTATCAGAATGAGTGTTATAGTACACATTCAGGGCACTAACAGAATGAGTATTATAGTACACATTCAGGGCATTGTCAGACTGAGTATTAGTGCACAGTCAGGGCACTATCAGACTGAGTATTATAGTACACATTCAGGGCATTATTAGAATGAGTATTATAGTACACATTCAGGGCATTATCAGAATGAGTATTATAGTACACATTCAGGGCATTATCAGAATGAGTATTATAGTACACATTCAGTATGCAATCAGAATGAGTATTAGTACACAGTCAGGGCACTATCAGAATGAGTATTATAGTACACATCCAGGGCACTATCAGAATGAGTATTATAGTACACATTCAGTATGCAATCAGAATGAGTATTAGTACACAGTCAGGGCACTATCAGAATGAGTATTATTGTACACATTCAGGGCATTATCAGAATGAGTATTAGTGCACAGTCAGGGCACTATCAGACTGAGTATTATAGTACACATTCAGGGCGACGTCAGAGTGAATGTTATTTTACACAATCATTACAACACCCGTGTCTATGCAGCGAACAGCTAGAATGCATGATTTGACAAAAAAAAAGAAACATACTGGCTGGTGTTCAATTCAAATCCTATAAAACACAGACTTTAAAATTAAAAACATTATAGACAAGAATTAGTTTATAAACTATTATCCAACCCATAGATGTTTCAGTTGTCTAAATTCTGAGTAAGGCAATACAGCATCAGAGTTTTGATCAGTACGAATGGTTTTCAATAAACCTTTATTATAATAATGAAATATGTAATATACATACATATAGACATTGTTTAGGATCCAAAGCGGTGTTTGGTACTGTTTACCTCAAGCATTTTCAAAGCATGAAATTATTTGGAATTCAGCATGAAAAGTGAATTGACGGAAATTGTATACAGGAAAATAGGAAAATAATACCTTTATGGATTTTACCATGAATATTTTACACATCAAGTATGCTGAAAGTACTGTTTCACGAGAATTTATTGATACTAAAATATCATGATTTACGCTAAGTTCACAATTGATTAATGTAATGTATCTAGTCATATGGCACATTAAGAATAATCTTGGCATTTGTAATGTACCACAGATAATGTATCTAGTCACTGGATACGTTTAGACTAATGTTAACATTTGTAATGTACCAGTAATAATGTATACAGTCATTGGACACTTTAAGACTAATATTGGCATTTGTAATGTACCACATATAATGTATATAGTCATTGGACACATTAAGACTAATGATGGCATTTGTAATGTACCACATATAATGTATCTATACATTGGACACATTAAGACTAATGCTGGCATTTGTAATGTACCACATATAATGTATATAGTCATTGGACATGTTAAGACTATGCTGGCATTTGTAATGTACTACATATAATGTATCTATACATTGGACACATTAAGACTAATGCTGGCATTTGTAATGTACCACATATAATGTATATAGTCATTGGGCATGTTAAGACTAATGCTGGCATTTGTAATGTACCACACATAATGTATCTAGTCATTGGGCACATTAAGACTCAGGCTGTCAATAGTGAGGTAGGACACATTATTACTGGAGTTGTCATTTGTGACATATTACATGTAATGTATCTAGTCATAGGAAACATTAAAACTGAAGCTATCAAGTATGAGGTACCGCAAGTAATGTATCATAATAGACTATTTATAGCAGAGAAGATATATCACTTCATATATATAGTATTTACGCTTCGTAATTGTCGTTCAGGGACTGTGGTGGGAGTCGAATGTAGCCAAAATCAAGAAGACAGATACCGCCTTGATATAGACTGTGCGATAAAGGAAATTGAGCCAAAACTCTTTCCCCAGCATTACAAGGTGGAATTTGTACAGGTTGTGGAAGAAACTCTGACGCTTAAAGGTAATGTTAGTTCGATAAATTAGACAATATTTAAACCAGGTTTTGTCTTTAAATCGAAACGTTTATTTAATTAATTCTGAGTATTAGTAACTAGCCTCAAAAGGTCACTAACTGGGTTAGCAAGAAAACTGATTCTTAATTGTTGGCACTTTTTGGTTCACACCAGAATCCAGACTGACTGATTTTACGCCACCAACCCCTACATCACTTGCATCAATGGACATCTTAAATGATTGGTCTAAATCTTGAGCTGAAAGAACTTGTGCACCTAAAAGTATGACCTTTAATTTATCGAACGCCTTCTGACATTTGACAGATCAATAAAACCCGGTCTTCATACTCAATAAATTGGGCAGGGGCTCAGCAATTACGGAGACATTTGAGCAAAATATCTGATAATTTCCAGCCATGTCCAAAAATCGCATCAGTTGCTTTTTACTGATAGGCACAGGGAATTCAGAGATAGATTGAACCTTAGCTTCTATAGCTTAACTTGACCATGCGCCACGATATGTCCTAAAATGTGACACAAGCTTGGCAGAACACACTTGTTCTTACATTAATTGTCAAATTTGCCTCACTCAATTGAACAAAAAATTCCAAATAGTTTCTAGGTGATCTTCCCGGGAATTGCCGTACATGATGACGTTGCCGATGTACGCAACACATAACCTTATCTCCAGCTAAGTCATTGCCTAGCAATAAATGAACACCCGCAATGGGCAAAGATAGTCACTGGCCCTGAAACTAAGTCTGATGTTCAATTAACATTACGGGATTTGAATAAAACCGCACTCTACTCCTTGAATAAGAACAGTTTCAGAATTAGAAGACTTCTCAGACAAAGGTAAAGTACCTGATAATAAAAGACTCTGAGAAGCTCTTGTGGCCCATCATATTTAAACAAAGATAGGATTGTTCAAATCACCAAGAAGTGATTTAGAACCTTTCGAAATGAATGGTTCATAATATAATTAGACTGGGGTTTGAATGACCTAACAAATGTATTGTTTCCAATACATGACCATGACATTGACATCTTAGAAACAAGAGTATCTGGAACAGTTCTGTCGTGATTCTTTTGCTTTCTTAACTTAAACAATTAGAAATAAAGTGCCTATTTGCTTGCATTAAGTGATCGTAGGAGGAGATAAGGATTTCTGATTAGTCTTATGAGACATTTGATTCATATAAGTTGTGCCGGATTGAAATTTGTAAATACTCGCTTGAGACTGAAGTGGTTTTTTACTAACCATCTGCTGAGAGGAAAACTTACTGACAAATGAACTTTTGTGAGTTAAGGAATAATCATCATCTGTACAAGCAGCGTTTTTCAAAGTGTCTACCTGTTGTTCATCAAGGGAAATCTTGACGTAACGATGGACACAGTTCTTGAACTTCTCAATTAATGAGTTGTCTGCGTGTTTCGTACACTTTATCAATCTTTTTATACGCACACCACCTGTCAAAAAGTTTTTCTTTTTCCCGAGCAAGCTCGACATGGGTTTAGCTACTTTCTGTTTTACAATTCCTAAACCTCTGTAGATATGCCTCAGGTACCAACTCATAACCCTTCAAGATATATTCCTTGATCAATTCATAATCAGCATCAGCTTCTAATGACAGTAAGTTATAACTTCACGAGCTTTGCCGTTAAACACACTCTGTACTCCCAATGTCCAGTGCTCTCTTGGCCATTTTAAATTCTCTATTTTTTCAAAATATGAAAACTGTTATTAATCCTTTCCTTTAAAAGGGGTACTAATAATATTTTTTGTAACACCAAAAAAGCTGAACTTTCATTAGCATTTTCATTCTTCTGTCTTCCTTTGGTATTTGCAATTTCATTTGAATCTCTCTTCTTTCTGTGTCTGCATATACCTCTCTTCCCTTTCTCTTTCTTCCATTTGCTTTTGCAATTTCATCTGCACCATTGATTCTTCTTTCTAAATTTGCATTTTCATTTCCATTTCTTTTTCTTCTTTTCAAATTTGTTACTCTGTTTCATTTTTTGCATTTGTATCTCTCTTTCTGCTTTTTCTTTTGAAGCTCAAGTTTGCTTTGCTCTGTTTTCGTCTAATGCTTCCATTTCAATTTTTTAATGTCATTTCAGAGCTAGAGAGAGACTTACTAATTATTCCTAAAGCATTTGTATAAAAATTTCCTTTTCCACAAAATACTTGAAAACAGTTTTAATCGCTGTTTGAACAAGACGATTTCATGTCGGAAAGAGAATAGCAGTTGGCAAGCTCCAGCAACTCATCTTTCCTTAAACACTCAAACACACTTCCTGGGTCAGATTTGGAAACAAAACTCTCCACCCTAGATGACTATGTGAAATCTAACGGCCATGGATAAACAAATGTCAGAAACAAAATGAAGTTAAATTTCAATACAATATTAATTTCTTTGAAATATTTCTGAAATTCGTATCCCGGATGAGCCAATTTCTTTTATGATTCTATGGTCATAGACTAAGCAACAGAAAGAAGTAAAACCAGCAAGAGTTGTAAATTTTAACAAATAATTTAGTTGCCAAAGTTATAAATGAAAATGTTAGAGAAACATAGAGTATTATGATGTGAATCCAAAATAATTCTGGAAAGTTTCTATTAAAGTCCAAAAGAATGAAAACTTATGTATCATTTAAAGAATTGGAAATATACCGGTTCGCCAAGAATTGTGATGTTGTTAAATTGGCGGTGTCCGGAACTCCTTTGAAATTTCGAAAATATGTTATATTCCAATGAGCACTTTCTAATTCCACTGAACAATCCAAACAAATGTTTTTACTTTAAAATAATATCTAAGTACAACATAAATTACATCTGCAGACTTGATGTTACAACATGAACACAAGAAATAAGAATGACTCAAAAGTAGGAATGAAAATCTTATTGCTCATTTCTCTCCTTATATACGTTCAAAGTGTCTATTACGCCAATATGTCCCAATATAACCCACTTGACATATCTTCTTTCTCAATCTAATATTTCAAAATACCTATTCATGTGACTTAACGCATCCAATAAAATTAACTTCTTTCTTCTAAGATACCAGAAGAAAGGCCGAATCTTGTAAACATTTTTACTAGTAATTATATTCTTAGTAACAGTCAACACATACTTAATCATATATTTATAGATCCTCTGCAATTTTAAGTTCTTTAATATCTTAAAATAGAACCTTATGAACGTACAAAATCCAGGTAAAGATCTTCACCACAATTTACAGCCATAAATAAAAATTACAAAATTAGACAAAATCAAATACCAGGAGTTACACACACACACACACATATATATATAACACAACATATACTGTAGCCATTAGCTTTCATATATTTACAGTCCATGCACATGCAAGTACCCTAATACAGACAAGAAAACTCACTTTCTGCATTGCATTACAATCATGATAAAACTCTGAGATCATATACTATTTTCTTAAAATATGATTTTTTTTTTTTTTCAAAGGAATTATTTTCTCAAAGTAGCGAATAATTAGCAAGTTTATCAGTTTATTGAATATTTCATGAACTGCTTTGAAAATCTGTGTACCTGCAACCATCTGTCCTCAGTTTCTCCATTGCGCCTGTCCATCATGCCTTGTCCCACATCATCATGCAGAATCACAAAAAATTTGATAATATACCACTGGTTCTGAAAGGAACATTACAGATATCATGAGATGGAGATGTAAATAGCTTGTAATCTCTTCACCAGTCTCTCTCCTTTCATTCCAGTTTGTACACTCTCCTTTGATCAAAGGTATCCTAGAAGTTTTGATGCATAAATCAAAATGCACAAATTTTCATAATTACTTTTACGTAAATTAAGCTACAAATGAATAATTGTTTTAATTTACAAATTTTATGCCAAACAGAGAGGATGGATCAACATGAGAAAAATGTTACTATGAAGTGAACCTACATAGAAGTCTGTGTTATCTATTATGAAACATGTTCGAAAGTCATATCATGTCTTCCACTGGGAATAACAACAGGAGCTCTAGCCCCAAGTTATGGCCACCACCACCCATCCACCTCTCTCTCTATGTCTGTCTGTCTGTCTGTCTGTCTCATGCACAGGCACATGTTTGCCTTCAGTAGGTTTAATGAGAGACAGATGTAAATAATATTTCATTTCATCTGAGATACTGAGAATTAAGCCTTACAACATGCTAATCTTTTTGTTACTCATACGAGTGTTCGCTGACGTACGAGTGTTTGCTGAAGTAAGAGTGTTTGCTAATGTACGAGTGTTCACTGACGTACGAGTGTTTGCTGACATACGAGTGTTTGCTGACGTATGAGTGTTTGCTAACGTACGAGTGTTCGCTGACGTACGAATGTTTGCTGACGTATGAGTGTTTGCTGACGTACGAGTGTTTGCTGACGTGTGAGTGTTTGCTGACGTATGAGTGTTTGCTGATGTAGAGACATGGAACATACACTGCTTTAAGATGTATGCACGTATAACAAGATCTCTAAACAACACATATAAGTTGTAAAAAATAAATTGATCCTATGGTTGAATTACACCATAATAATTTTTGGTATATATTTCATTTTTATTCAGGTAGAGTCAAAGAAGAAATTGCAAGACAAAATATATTTTAAAAAATTTTTGACTATGAAATTCAGCCCATAAATATGCATTGTATGGTTATGTCAATATACTAAGTTCTAACAGCTTTCCCCTTATGAAATCTTGTTGATATTTCTATTGGAATGCAAACGCAGCCTAATGTGCACTATTTTATGTTGTTTAGACTTCCACATTATTGATACTGAGATAACCTATTCGACATCAAGGCTACTGGCTCGATATTTGTAACGTCTTAATAATTTTTAATAATTTAGTCTCCTTAAATGTTTATATCAAACTGATGCACAAACACTTGTGATCTCTCACACTCTCTGTCATATGTGGAATTTAAGAATCGAATAGCTTGGCGTGACAGACTTTACAACAAATCTTTAAGTTTATTCAGTTTGTTGTTATGAATAAAAAATCCGTATTTAGATTAAAAAAGGGAAAGTATATAACACATGTATGTTAGTGTCAGATAATACCAGTAAGCAATCAGCATAAAATAAGAAAGGAAGACAATCAGTCAGCGTGTAATATTTAAATTGCAAGAGAAATATTGAAAAATTAATTATTAGGGTTAAATGTGTCAAATTCAAACAAAGCAAAAGTACGTAAACAATTACAAAGCAACAAATTATCAAAACTTCTGTAGTGTCCATCCTAATATTCTATAGTATCTGTACTTATATTTTGTAGTATCTGTACTTATATTTTGTAGTATCTGTACTTATATTTTGTAGTATCTGTCCTTATATTCTGTAGTATCTGTCCTTATATTCTGTAGTATCTGTAATTATATTCTGTAGTATCTGTCCTTAAATTCTGTAATATCTGTCCTTATATTTTGTAGTATCTGCCCTTATATTCTGTAGTATCTGTACTTATATTTTGTAGTATCTGCCCTTATATTCTGTAGTATCTGTACTTATATTGTGTAGTATCTGTACTTATATTCTGTAGTATCTGTACTTAAATTCTGTAGTATCTGTCCTTATATTCTGTAGTATCTGTCCTTATATTTTGTAGTATCTGTCCTTAAATTCTGTAGTATCTGTCCTTATATTCTGTAGTATCTGTCCTTATATTCTGTAGTATCTGTACTTATATTCTGTAGTATCTGTACTTATATTGTGTAGTATCTGTACTTAAATTCTGTAGTATCTGTCCTTATATTCTGTAGTATCTATACTTAAATTCTGTAGTATCTGTCCTTATATTCTGTAGTATCTGTCCTTATATTCTGTAGTATCTGTAATTATATTCTGTAGTATCTGTCCTTAAATTCTGTAATATCTGTACTTATATTGTGTAGTATCTGTACTTAAATTCTGTAGTATCTGTACTTATATTGTGTAGTATCTGTACTTATATTCTGTAGTATCTGTACTTAAATTCTGTAGTATCTGTACTTATATTGTGTAGTATCTGTACTTATATTCTGTAGTATCTGTACTTATATTGTGTAGTATCTGTACTTATATTGTGTAGTATCTGTGCTTAAATTGTGTAGTATCTGTACTTATATTGTGTAGTATCTGTACTTATATTCTGTAGTATCTGTACTTATATTGTGTAGTATCTGTACTTATATTCTGTAGTATCTGTACTTATATTCTGTAGTATCTGTACTTATATTGTGTAGTATCTGTACTTATATTCTGTAGTATCTGTACTTATATTCTGTAGTATCTGTACTTATATTCTGTAGTATCTGTACTTATATTGTGTAGTATCTGTACTTATATTCTGTAGTATCTGTACTTAAATTCTGTAATATCTGTACTTATATTGTGTAGTATCTGTACTTAAATTCTGTAGTATCTGTACTTATATTCTGTAATATCTGTACTTATATTGTGTAGTATCTGTGCTTAAATTCTGTAGTATCTGTACTTATATTCTGTAGTATCTGTACTTATATTGTGTAGTATCTGTCCTTATATTCTGTAGTATCTGTACTTATATTCTGTAGTATCTGTCCTTATGTTTTGTAGCATCTGTCCTTAAATTCTGTAGTATCTGTCCTTATATTCTGTAGTATCTGTACTTATATTGTGTAGTATCTGTCCTTATATTGTGTAGTATCTGTCCTTATGTTTTGTAGTATCTGTACTTAAATTCTGTAGTATCTGTCCTTAAATTCTGTAGTATCTGTCCTTATATTCTGTAGTATCTGTACTTAAATTCTGTAGTATCTGTCCTTAAATTCTGTAGTATCTGTCCTTATATTCTGTAGTATCTGTACTTAAATTCTGTAGTATCTGTACTTATATTCTGTAGTATCTGTACTTATATTCTGTAGTATCTGTACTTATATTCTGTAGTTTCTGTACTTATATTCTGTAGTATCTGTACTTATATTCTGTAGTATCTGTACTTATATTCTGTAGTATCTGTACTTATATTCTGTAGTATCTGTACTTATATTCTGTAGTATCTGTACTTATATTGTGTAGTATCTGTACTTATATTCTGTAGTATCTGTACTTATATTCTGTAGTTTCTGTACTTATCTTCTGTAGTATCTGTACTTAAATTCTGTAGTATCTGTCCTTATATTCTGTAGTATCAGTACTTAAATTCTGTAGTATCTGTCCTTAAATTCTGTAGTATCTGTCCTTATATTCTGTAGTATCTGTACTTAAATTTTGTAGTATCTGTACTTATATTCTGTAGTATCTGTCCTTATATTCTGTAGTATCTGTACTTATATTCTGTTGTATCTGTCCTTATATTCTGTAGTTTCTGTCCTTATGTTTTGTAGTCCATGCCATCATCAATCCTTTAACTCAAGAGGTCGATGGGGCACCACAGTTGACTTTACAAACAATTCTCTCCATCTTTCCCTGCTCTCTACTGCCTTTTGGGAGTCTCCAAATCCCATGCCTGTCAACTCCTTAATTTTGTCTTCCCACCTCTTTTTCTGTCTGCCTCTTCTTCTCCACCCTCGCACTGTGCCTTGCAAGATTGTTTTTGCCAATCCAGATGATCTTGAGACATGATCGTGCCACTTGAGTTTACGCTTTTTTACAGTGGTCAAGAGGTTTTCATAGGATCCGATGGCTCATTGGATCCTGTTGTGGACTTCTTTGTTGGTTACATGGTCAATGTATGAGATGCCCAAGATTTTGCGATAGCATCTCATTTCGAAGATTTGAATCCTTCTTTGTAGATCTGATGTGAGCGTCCAGGTTTCACAAGCATACAGAAAAATGGATATGACAGTTGAGCACATCAGCCTTAGTTTGGAACCAAAAGCAATGTTGGTATCTTTCCATATTGGTCTCATCCTTGTTATTACTGCTGTTGTCTGGGCAATCCTGCAAAGTGGTTCTGGTTTGGAGCCCTCATCTGTGATAATTGATCCCAAGTACTTGAAGCTTGTGACTCTTTCCAGCTTCTGTCCACTGACCTTTATTTCTGCACTGATGCCGTTGGTGTTGTTTGTCATCAGTTTGTTTTTTTCGGCGCTAATCTCCATACCGATGCTGTGGAGGTTGTATTGAGGCACTCAACCAAGTCAACCAGTTCTTTTTCATATCCTGCTAAACCATCAATATCATCTGCGAAGCGAAGGTTGGTGATTGTTCTTCCTCTGATGCTGACAGTGCCCTTGTGGTCATGCAAAGCATCCTCCATGATCCTTTCTAGGAAAATGTTGAAGAGGGTAGGTGACAGTGAACATCCCTGTCTGACTCCAACTGTTGTTCGAAACCAATCTCCTCTGCTGTCATTGATGAGGACAGCACTGGTGGCTTTGTCATAGAGGTGCTCAACAACCTGCACCAGGTATGAGCTAATGTTGTACTTCCTCATAGTTGCCCATAAGGCCGCATGCCATACCCATTCAAAGGCCTTTTTGAAATCTATAAACACGTGGTATAGATTCTGCTGATGCTGAAGGTATTTCTCGCAAAGGAGTCTGAGATTGAAGATTTGTTCTGTGGTGCTCCTTCATGCTCGGAAGCCTGCCTGCTCTTAAGCAATAATTTTCTCTGCTTGAGGCTTTAGTCTGTTGAGAATTATCTTCAGCATGACTTTGCTCGGGTGACTGATGAGACTGATGGTTCTGTAGTTTTGGCAAATCTGTAGGTTTCCTTTCTTTGGGGAGCACGAAGACCAAAGATTGAGTCCATGTGGTGGGCCATTCTCCTTTCTGCCATATCTTGTTGCAGATTGTTGTCAGGACTGTGACAATCTCTTTTCCTCCTGCTTGAATGAGCTCTGCTGGTATGTTGTCAACACCAGTTGACTTTCCTTTCTTTTTGTGGTTTTGTTGTATCTGTCTAATAATCTGTAGTATCTGTTCTTATATTCTATAGAATCTGTCTAAATTCTGTAGTATGTGTCTAATTTCTCTTGTATCTGTTCTTATATTCTGTAGTATTTGTCCTTGCCTTTTGTAGAACAAGAACAAGAACAGCAACATGAAGAACCCATGGTTCTCACATACTTGCGTTGCGGAAGTAACAATAACAAGTGATCAGCGTGATAAAGGAATATGTGATGCAAAGCAAACATTCACGTATGGCATGTCTAAGATTGCAATATTTGGTTAAATGCCTTTAAACTGAATACAATTTAATATTTATATGCATAAGTTTTTATTTTTTTTATTTAACATTTTGTGTTTAAAACATTTTATTAATTATATACAGCAATTGTCTGTCATATTCAACCTTTCTAGCATCTTTTGATTAATATTTGATATTTTTGTGCATGTTCAATAAATGTACTCGTATGAGATATTTCCTGCAAAGTTTGACACGCCACTTGTTTACGAGTTGGGGTCAACTAACTATTCAAAGTCTTCAGTCACTTGGAAACAGGCAATCACTGTTTTCAGGAGTCAGGACTACAAGAGGGAGACATGACGGTCAGATGGTACATTTTACGATGATTCGCTCAAGCCTATCTACCAGATCTGTTGTTGGCCGTCCCAATGATAATACTTGATTGACTAGATGAAGATCCAATATTGACGGATAGATGTCATTTTGACTAAGTAATTGAGGTTTTGTGTGTAAATCGTATCCCTGTTTAAAATTTGTCGAAAGAAATCGGATCTAACTATTAAAGATCCATAGCAAAATGTCGATTTGCTAACGATATATAGTCATAATTGTTTGCAAAGACTACACTCACGGCCATCTGGAAAACATCTTTATAAGCAGGTCGTCTTTTTATGTACATATTTTAATGTATCTCGTAGTCTGTACACTTTACATATAGTGTGTGCAGTTTAATAGTTTTGATAATACAACATGTTAAAATATAACTTTATGTGATTCTGATTGGTCCAAATAAGCCCTTGAAATTCTTGAGCAGTATTATCTTTACTGATTGGCTGCGAACGCGGGAAAACTTTCTTTACCCCACCTTATGGAACTTTTTCTTGTTACTCACACTATGAAAATTTTGGCGGCAATTTTTTGATTCGACTGCTCAAAAGGAATTGCGGAAAAAAGTCACTTCTTTCTGAGTACGGCGAATTTACCACCACAGGGGCTTGTTGCGCCATGAATAACATATCATGGCATGAAAAATGGCGTTAAACCTCAAGACAAGAACAACAACAAGCAAATCTAAGGGTATTGTTCAGTTGATAGCGGATGTGGGGTAGAGGTGAGTTGTATACCTGTAACATTGGGTCCACCCCATATACAAACTTGGTTTAAATATTAACTTACAGAAGTAAATAATGTCAACTCTGTTCACAGAAGAATGTGGACCTAAACAGGTTTCCCATCTGAGAGAACTTCATCCAACCACAACATATTTACGCGGTATATATGTGATGCAATTCCGACTTTACATGAAGTTTGTTTATGTCTTCTATAGTCTACTGTTCCAAATAAAATAATGCAAATATCCAGTCACAAATACATTATAGTAAATGTGGAAATTAATGCATCCAGTGATCCTCTTTGGACATAAATATCGCAAGAATGTAACGTTAAGTTGTCAGAATGACTCTTTAGGGTAAACGTGGATCGTCTACTGTATTCTAACCGTCTGCTGTATCAAACAATGTGACTTTATGTGTTGAAAAGTGATTTTGTCTGAGTAAAATGTTATGTTTATTCGGAATGACACTTGTTCTTTGATTTATAATTTGTTAAAAAGTATAATCTTCTTCCAAGCGTTACTGCTTATTCATCTTCGTTTGGGACTACTTTTTACGCAAACCAAATGAAGGGTGCGATATCTCAGTGAGAATGAAAGAAATTATTCGTTTTTCTTTCTCTCTAAATAATTTCCACTAAAATAAAAACTGTGATAACAGGATTCTCAAATGGACCATGATATAATATTAAATTTATGAAACTCGTTGAATAATGCTCAGCTCTTGCGAACAATGGTGAACAAAAGCTGGACATTATTCAACGAGTTTCATAAATTCATTATTCAGTCATTACCCATTTGATATCCGCTATTTATGTACAAGTAACCTATAAATCATTTCTTTTATACGCAGATAATCATCATATACTATGGACACTCTGAAGATTCTTTGTTTTATTTCTTTATTTTGTTTATGTCAATACTTTATATAAATTTTTTCTTCATGAAAAGCTAAATATCGCATTTCTTTCCAATTACTAATTTTCTAAACTATGCTCAGACTCAGTGTTAAATATGATTTTTATTTCTGTATAGCTAGGTATTTATATATTTTGATCCAAAGTTAATAATGAGTGAACACAGGTAAAATTTGAATAAAAGCTATGTGCTTTCTGGGTAATAGTATGTATTTATGGAAACATAAGCGCTAGGGTTAATTTCACAGTTTTTTTTTGAAAGGGTTAATCGCCACACTCCGTAAATTTGTTTTATAAGTCACGCCCCGACCCATGTTTACACCTTATTTCAGCCCATCAAGAATAACCTTCGTTAAAGGAGATTTGTGAACATATTTTAAACATACCATATTAAAATATGAACATACACTGTCCAGAATCTTTTTTTTGTTACGATTGATTTTACGATTGATTTTAAAAGCTACTAGATACCCAGACATATTACATTTCACTGAGGTACCGGTTGTCTGGACATTATAGCAATTTCTGAACAAGTATTAGGGAATGAAACCACTTTTTTACGTTCCCTTTTGTCATTAAACAGAGACCCAAGTACAAAAACAGAAATCACCATGTTTTCAATGCATCTAAAATTGAATCAAGCCTGCTTTTTCAAAGGATATATATCAGTATCAATTATGTTTCAAACTCACTACGCAGTTGCATAAAATATAACTGATGCAACAGCGCCGCACGGTCAAGGATGACCTAATGCCCATCAATGTTGAGGGGTTAGGTCATGAGACCTGTTCACACATGCTTTGAGAGTCTCATCTTGTGACTTGTTTTCACATATACATTGAGAGGTCTCATCTTGCGACTTGTTCATACATATGCTTTTAGAGATATCATCTTGTCAACGTTGCAAGAACTGTTTTAAACAGACGTGAAATAACTCATATATAAAGTAATTATTGCAGATCTTAGCAAATTAAGGAATGCATTTTTATTACTAGCCTAATCTGTCCAATCTTGAAACGCTTCGTTTAAGTCCTAATAATCCAGGCTTTACAACAAAGACAAAAGTTGTTTCTCACACTTTTTGTATTATCAATACAGCCCATAATTCCTGGCAAGCGTAGATAAGCAAACGTTTATTAGAGTGTAACCTCAAGTGCCTCCGAAATTCGTATTTTTAAATAGTTTCACATCTTACACAACATACGTTTGTGAGAAAAATAAGGACTTTCTCCCAATGTTGGTATGTAAACACGGGGTTTTCCTTCTAAGATAGGCAATGTTCACGCATGCAGACTCAAAAATCAAACATTTTAGACACACTGTCACTGCAAAGGACTTGATCGGAGTGTCTGAATTTATCTATTATTCGGCTACAGGTTATGGAATAATGATAACAGATTTTAAGTGTAGATTGAAGGTGAAAACAAACCCCACTGTCACACAATCTCTTTTTTGGAAAAAGCGGTCCATAAGTGTAATTACTATATGCTGATTTTATTCTCCCAGAACTTTACATTGTCAAAATCGTGCAGTATTTTCCATACTGAACGGCTTCGTATTGTACGACATGTGTATCTAAAAATAGTATTAGGAACTACATTGTAAACGAACAATGTACACATGTAGCAGAGGCTGTAGCCTTTGTTTTATTAGATCAGTAAACAGGCTCTTTCGTCCGTTTGAAAGTAGAGATGAAGTTCACGATGTCACCAATGAAACTTTCAAACAGGCAAACAAACGAACGTGATATTCGCAATGTCCACAACAAATGTGAGAGATGCAGTGTTGAAGGTACCATTTGATCATTTAAACAATTATTTAGGAGAAATGTTCGTAACTTTTCGCAAATGGAATGGTTCAGACTATGACCAGTGCTCTCAAGGTATATAACAATATAATAGAAGGCATAATGAAGCCAATGGCTATCTCAGATCTTTCAGAGAAATAGCATTTTACTAGGCAGTGAAAACACTAAATTAGAGAAAAAATGCAACTGAAGGCTTTGGTAGAAATCTAAGAGCCTCAGAGCTAATAAACCATGACAACGATGAAGTCTTGTTTCTGCTGTTTAAATTGAATGTCACACAGCAGCTGCGTTGCAATTTTCCCCACCAATCCGGTGGCCTAAGTGGTTAGAGCATCAGCCCCGGATGCAGGAGGTCGCAGGTTCGAACTCCGGCCGAGTCGTACCAGATACTCGTTAAAATAATACTAGTAACTGCCTCGCTTGGCCTCAACATTAAGAGGTTAGTGTTAGGACTTGTCTGCCTTGTGTCGTAATAACGTGGCTGTGGTGGACATGATGTTACGTGTATACGGCATGATGCCCCACTATAAACTGACACACTGGAGACATCGTAACGATAGGACTGAAAATATTTTAAAGCTATTTTAAAAGTCTAAAGCACACTCTCTCTCTCTCTCTCTCTCTCTCTCTCTCTCTCTCTCTCTCTCTCTCTCTCTCTCTCTCTCTCTCACACACACACACACACACGCAATTTTCTCTGTTTAACTTTTTTCCTGGAATGTTAGACTAGCAATGGAAGCAGGTCATGTACATAGGTTAGGTGACTGGGTCCCTCCTACAAAGAGCACACAAGTGACAGGGCAGAAATATGTCTTTAGCTGGTGACAAGAATGGTAATAAATTTACTGAAGTATTTTGCACCTTGAATTTCCTCAAATGTATTTACTTACTTAGTTCTGCAAATCCAAATTACATGACACCAGTCATGGGATCCAACACTTTATACACACCGCGATATTGTACTGTAATTTCACTTTCATTTCCAACAGATACCGCATTCTCCTTACTGAACTCAAAACAACATGGACGTGATATTCCATTGCGTCTTTTTGATAATTTCAATTTTAAAAAATCATACTTTTCCCACATTATGGATCCAAACAATCTATGGCAGAACGTAAATACAGGTACAGTTGATATCATGGTCGTACGGTGTTACTCAGAAAAAGTCGTTCATATTTTCCCATACAAATGCAGTAATCAGTAACTCTCAGTGTTCAATATATAGCTTACTTTTATGACCCCGGTATGAATATACTAGCAACGCATAGTGGTTTAACTTGACTCGCCGTCCGGTACGTGCCCTCTGCTGGCCTGGGGACTTAGAACATATTCGATATACCCTCCTGCAAGTAGTACGAGGTGACCAACGAAGGCAAGCGGTTTGCCAGAGGTTGCGTCACATGTCGGTGTAGGAGAGGATGCTGGCATATTTAACAGAGGAGAGCCCTGGTTGTTACCTACTTCAGCCTTAACTTAAGGCTTGACAGGATGTGGGAGTGGAAAGGTAGGTCAGATATATATAGTCAAGTCAAGCCAAGCAGCTACGACAGGGACAGATTCAGTTTCTAAATGTGTCCAGACGGTTAACAGTCAAACTCGCTTCACATGAAACATATACATTTATGTTTTGAAAAGTTAGAGACACATGGATTTTAAGGACGGGAGCGAGGACCAATGTACCAATGTACAGTGCCACCAATGATTCCGAAAAGGAACTGTTCTGATTCATTCTTAGCTTGGTGCAGTTATTTGTTTTTTTTTTCTTCAGATCTTAATCTTAAATGATAACCTGCTTCCCTCAGAGATCTTTGGCATCTCCGCAAAAGTCTCTGAAATGATTTAATGGCGTCATGCGATCTTAGGATTTCGATGGATGCAATGAGTCTAACATGCATAACATTTCAGATCTCAGTACATTCTGCAAGTGACAAGATGCACGACTCGCCGATGCAGCAAGCTGATTCTACTGACGCTCACTTATTGACGTTAGACTGCGTCACTTTTGCATCAGTAATCGCTTGTTGTGATTTAACTGCGAGATATATTGTCACCACAATGATGGATGCAATAGGAAACCATTCAGCCCTAGATGTGAGGAGGATGGCCACAACAGACTGCCATAAAATGGGAAAATCACGTATTTGCGCATTGCCTAGGCGATCGAGTCACACGCTCCTGATAATGCTCAGTGTTGAAGAAAAGAAGGAAATGGAGCGAACCTGGAAAGGGTCTCAGCTTCCTCAAGGCGAGAACTCTTGTAAAACCCAGAATGCCAATTAACTTTACGGGCAAGTTCAAGGCGAATGAGGCTTTAGTGTAGAAGAACATATCCGCAAATTCTCTTTGTAGCCAGATAGGGAATGCGTGACCATATCATGAAACCAAGCTTATTATCTGCAGCACCTCGCCCCCTTACCGCAACCGTATCCTCTGGCCAAAACCGTTACAAAAGCCACCCAAACCGAGAGTGCAGCAGAGGCACAAACAATCGATGTAATAGTTTAGTAAATAAGAAACCCAATACTACTGTCGAAAATGCGGTTAGATCCCAATGCCGTAATGCGTGCTCAGGAAGCCAGACAATGACGGAATCGAAGAATCTTCTTAACATTTGAAAGGATTTGATAATCATATCAAGTTCTTCATTATCTTTGGAAGTCTTCAAAGTAAGGAAACTAATACCAAACCACAAGTCCTGTACTGCCACCACTTCTATATATAAGACTGGCAGCATATTGCTCACAATTACCGAAGTTTATTGGCAAATGGACATGACACATCTTCTGTTTAAAGAACTTCACTCTTCAGAATACATTTTTGAAAGAAAATGGACAAGTCAATGTAAAAGGAGCCTCCACAGCCTGCAACAACTTTTCAAGAAATACTGGTAATGCCGTCGGAGATGTGCCCATCATCCTAAATAACAAAACTAGCTAAATTAATCTCAACACTACATTACAGTCCGTTTGTTCAAACACAAGAATCTTGAGCAAAGCGCTCAATAAATCTTTCCTCGCAAAATCCAGTCAATCAGTTGGATCCTGACCATCTTATTGAACACTTTCCAAAACATTGTGTCCTACTTTGCGATTTTATCTGGCGCCATAAACTCAATTACTGCAGAGATAACATAGAGACACGACAGACAATAGGAACTTTGTTTCAAAACACGATCTTTGTTATTTTTATGTCATGTACCTTCAAACATCCAACCAGAATATCCTACTGATCCACATGTTTGACCATCGTCTATTTAAATCGGTTTCCGGACGTGTCTTCGGAAGTTGGAGGACAACACAGATGACCATTTTCTGATATACTTAACAGCTACAATCAAATCTCAAGGTATTGTGCAGAGGTGGATATTGAATAAGGCATGTTGGGAAACGTTTTAGTCCTCTGTAAATCAAATATGACTGCAGATTTTATCGGATACATAGAAGATCCAATCTCCTATTTACATCTTTCAGAATGCTACTGGGGATTACAGTTCGGTACGGGAACATAAACATTAAACACAGGCAGAAACAGTCTAGAACAAATCTCTTCCGAAGAGAACTATTCTGAAAAATACGCGATGCCATAAGCTTTAAAGAAACGTTCCATAAATTTTAAAACTAATAACATTAACGTTTGCAATAAACCTTTCAGTTGAAGGGAAATGCAAGAATCGAACCCATGACAATTCAACAGGACAAGATAATATAGACTCACAGATTTTGAATTTGACTCACAGATTTTGAATTTGACTTACAGATTTACTCGATACAGAGCTCAATAAACTACTTAATATTTCAGAGAAATTTGCAACGCCTTGCCTTCATGGTGAGATGCAACTGTTCTACCATTGCCTAAACCTGGAGAGGACTTTTCCAACATTCCATTTATTATCCCACATCGCAGGCATGCTATATTTGTTAAAGTTTACGATACAACACAGGAAGTACAGCATAATGTCTAATCTATATCGGTCTAAAGGAACAATTGCATATTTTCGTAACCAATGTTTTAAAGGGAGATATTCCAGATTTAATGTAGGTGCTACCCATTCTGAAAGCTATCTTCAGGATATGGGTATACCTCGCTGCAGCATTTTGTCACTCACCCTTTAGAACATGAAAAAGAACAACACAAATCCAGAAACTGACTGCTTATTAGACATTGACTTTTTGGTCTGCTTTCGTCCACAAAAATGTGATTCCTGTTGAGAGCAAACTAAAACAGGATTCAGAAATGGTCAGAAGAATATATATTCAAATTTTCCAACTATTAAACCGGATGTATGTACTTCTGCCCATACCATAAGGTACGCCATGACCCAAACCTCTGTATTAATGGTTGCCTTATCCCCAGTTGTAAAGACAGTACTATTTTATGACTTAATTTTGACTGTAAGTAAACATTTCCATCACATATTAGACATGGATGTTTGGGATAATAATGTCTCCTTTTATCTGACTAGAACAAACATAAAGCTGGAACGACCTATAAAGCATCAGATGAGATCAGATGTTTCCAGTTGACAGTTTGATTATTTCAAACGTTTAAATGGGAATATTGGAATGTTTTGGTATAGCATCAACGAGACTAGAGTGCATGTGTTTGAAATCAGTAATATTACCTTCTGTTTATCTTTCTTCTATAGCCAACTGTAAGGTGATTGAAGTAACAGTGGAGGTTCCTAGTGACCAGTTCAAACTGTACAAGACAAAGGATGGGGTTTTCATGCGCCGTGATGGCAGCCTTCAAGTAATAACTGCATGGAGCGATTTACAAGAACTGACACACTTGGTATGAACAGTGACTCGTTTGCAATCTATGCATATAGCTCTTAATATATTCATGTTTTACGTTAGAATTTCACAATTTAATTACTATGATTTTATATGAGTGTGATTTTCCTTCATCAAAATTTAAACATTTGCACAATTTACGTCCTATATTAATGAAAAATTTGTATGTTAGTCAAAAAATGACGATTCGACATACTACTGAATACACTAAACCATTCCCCCCCCCCCCCCAAATTGTGACAGAAAAAGTTAAGGCATGAACTACTACTGATCATCACGTACAAGATAAGATGTACAGTTTGTGGGAAATAGCCATTCTATAGAATAACGATTGTGTTAGTAATGGCGGGTATGCATTGATGTCCCTTGTAATATTAAACAAAACCGAATGGAGGATAGAGAAGAAAACGTTGAGACCCCCTTCTTTTCTCACTCTTTTATCAGAAACATAGGGACGGAGTCAACCAGCTTCATGCAGAGTTTCGAATGCAGCTTGAGAAAAAGGAAAGGACGATTGAAACTCAGGCGGAAACAATCCAACATCAACAACATGACTTGCAGCAATATCGTGCTATGCAACAGGCTAAGTCCAAAGTTTGTGTAATTTCGTAGAAATATTATAATTGAAGACACAATTTCATTAGTATTATTCTCATTCTCTGCTTCTACGTATAATAAAATAACATAGACACTTCATATATATATATATATATATATATATATATATATATATATATATATATAAAGGCGCTCAGCATTAAGAGGTCAGTGTTAGGACTGGTCGGCCTGGTGTCAGGATAATGTGACTGGGTGGGACATCTTGCTACGTGTCTGCGGCATGATGCCCCAGTGCTAGACATCACTATAAACTGTCACACTGCAGACATGGTAGCGATATCACTGAAAAATTGTTAAAGCTACGTTAAAAAATCCAACAAAACCAAAAACATATATATTTATTTTTGTTTGAGTATTGTATACATGTTTATTTGTATATATATATATATATAGAGAGAGAGAGAGAGAGAGAGAGAGAGAGAGAGAGAGAGAGAGAGAACACGTAACATTTAATTACAACTGCTGACATTACGACAAACACAGCTGGTTTATGCTTGCCATACAAATCTTGATGGAATCTTGAGCCCGTTTTAGTGTGGAATGTCGAGAAAGAATCCTTATTGACCAAAAATCTAACTTTTTTTTTTTTTTATAGATTTCTTCTTTGATGCTTTTTGACCTGATACTATTTACATTTCTATATCTCAAAAACTCCCATTTTATTGTGGCACAAAATGTGTTAATCATAATTCAACGACAGCAAAAACAAATATCTAACTTGTTTTTCGAACGCTATTCCGTGAATTTAAATTTGTGTCATAAATTAAAATAATTATAATTGATATTTTTCCATTAATGATGCGGGGTTTATATATCTTGACATTCTCTTTATGCACTATGTCCATTTCTTTAAAAACTAAATAAACTTATTTTGAATTTTCTCAAAATTCTTGTATATGACATTTGGAAGGAATTTTTTTAATGAGTGAAATGCCTGTGACGAGTGCTCAACTCTACATTCGTTTTGTCTATGTTTTATAAATTTTTCATGAGTTTTGTATGTATTTGTTTCTATTTTTGTCATGAGCTTTCGCAATATAATACTGGTTGAGTTTTGTTTAAGTGTTTTATATTTCTTTTTGTATGTGTTTTGTATTTGTTTTATTTTTCTTTTTGTACGAGTTTTGTTTTTGTGTTTTATATTTCTTTGGTATGAGTTTTGTATATGTGTTTTATATTGTTTTTGTATGAGCATTGTATACGTGTTTCACATTTGCTTTTGTATGATTTTGTATATGTGTTTATATTTATTTTTGTGTGAGTATTGTATACATGTTTATTTGTATGATTATTGTATATGTGTATTATATTTATTTTTGTGTGAGTATTGTATACGTCTTTTATATTTGTTATTGTATGAGTTTTGTATATGTTTTATATTTGTTTTTGTATGATTATTGTACATGTGTTTTATATTTCTTTTTGTATTATTATTTTATACGTTTTATATTTGTTTTTTATGATTATTTTATACGTATTTTATATACTTCTTTCACAGTATGATACTTGTTAAATTCACTTTATGGATTTTAATTTAAATTTCCCTTTGCAAACAACAACTGGCATAATGTTCACAGAGTTATACCTGCCCTTTGAACATACAGTCTAGTGGCATTTATTTGGCATTCTTTTATCTGACAATAACCTTGAACTGACAGAAACATCAGCTCTTTTATCTGGCAGTCCGACAGTCGTACCCTTAAGCTATTGCATTTGGCAAGCAAGTAAGTAATATTTACCTGTTTAGGAATTTCAAAGACAAGAAAGGTCATATACCGTCTAGACTTCATGCAGCAGCGCCCTATTGAATATTAGATCATTCGCATCGCTCCCTCCCCAACATAAAAAGACAAACAAAGAAACAAACAAACCAAGACGAAATAGATTGGATTAACAGGGGATTGGGTTAAATCCCTCTGTGCATAATGGCACTCATCACCGAAGCAAATCGAATTGTAAAACTAAATTAAATGAAAACTCTATGTCAGAAAGCAAATGCCAGTCACGCATGTATTTGCAGTATCAGATACACAAAGGAAAGAACGCGTCTGTTAAGTACTCATGCAGCGAAGTTAACACTCAGGAAAAACATACGGACAAAACATTTTATAGCAATAATAATGATGGAAACCTGTCAGGTATATGTCAGGTATTATGTCAGCGGAATATCAGGCCTCATTCCATATTAACATCATCCTCAAACGTTGTATAATCAGCCATATACTCATTCCATATTAACATCATCCTCAAACGTTGTATAATCAGCCATATACTCATTAATGTTATCCAGTAGAGAGGAAACTTATGCGATCAGTGTGTACGGCTGGTAGAACGAATTCTCCGAAACTCGTACCGCATGTAAGAGTTATAATACTTTACAAAAACGGTAATTGCAAGATTAGTCCTTATATCATGCATCGTCAGGACACAACTGTCGCGATAGTCTATCGAAACATCCGACAGAACATACATTAAGACGTTTTAAACGCGAACAAAATATATAATCGTCACAATGGAAATTCTGGTCGTATGTTCGATAAAGTAAAAGATAAACATACTCATGGAGTTCGTGAGTGTGATGGCGTCGAATCAGTTATGAGGCAGTTTCTTTTAACATTTTGCGCTAATCAGACTCTAATTGTAAAGGAAAGTAACAACTTAGCAAAATCAGCTAAAAATATTTAACACAATAGCGGAGAGAAAAACTGAGGAAGGGGGCTACATAAAAGAACATGATGACGAAGAACATCCGGTGCAGATCATACAAATACGCAAACTGGTGTATAGTTTTGCTAACAGTAGTATTGATACCGGAAATGTCTGAAAACATAGATCCTACTGTCAACCCAATTTGTATTATTTTCAGGCAGACTTTGTGCCACAAACCTTTCACGTTTACCTTTAAGTAATAATACTATCTGAATGATTAAATACATAAAGAATAAGCTTGTCACCTGTCAATAAATGATATAAATATAAACCCACAAATTAACGTAATCTGCGATAACTAATATTCCTACCCATTATGATTGGAGATAGATTAAAGGAACAAAATAAATGCAATATTGATAATTCCCCAGAAGAACATACAATTCTAGTGATATGGGGAAGCTACTTCAGTAGATGTGGAAGATGCTTTTAAACTCTCATTATAATGAGGGAAACAATTGAATATTGGAGACAGATGCCTGCGGAAGAAATATTTTCGTCGATGACATGTAATGTAAAGAAAAGACGGACATATTTTCACTACAAAATAGCTATGATTTGACAAAAGGAATACGCAGAATAAAGTAAATATAAGATTAGGTACTCAAGTACAAAATAGGACATCTATTGCGCATTCTATTTTCACAGTTCAAGACACTGTACAGATATTGCTGGCAAATTAATTCAGGTGAGCAAGTATATGACTCAGATGAAAACATTGCAGGAAGATTTTAACAAACCATTTCAGGATATAAAATTTATCATAAACTGAACCGTTATTGGTGATAGATATTTTTGTAATTCGTCGAAAAGATAGATAACGAAATAAACTGAAGACTAAGTGAAAGTTTTGTATACAGGAGGTACGAAAATGGTCAATCTTGTGACCACAACAAAAGATGCCTTTTCTCCAATGAAAATCATAAGCAAGTATTGGTAATTCTCTCAGTAGCTGGTTACGGTTTCTTTTCAAAATAAGGTATTGAGGTTTTTACAGTTCGTACAATATTTGCATTCTTTCTAATTTGGCTTTGAATATACTTTTAATAACAATTACAAATACAAAGCCAATTGCATGTGTTGTGTATATCTATATAGTGTGTTTCACGTTTATCCATGAATGTCATTGTAAGGATCATTTGTAAGCAACATATTACAGTTAACTTTTGTCCATGATTGTAGGTTATACGGAAAGATAATGTTCATTGATGAACAACATCTGTACTTTGATATTTGAGTTGGCTAAACGTTATGTAAACAGACCTGACCTAGTGTTCGAATTTGAAAGAGATTTCCATTGGAATGACATGGGTCCATTGCAATTGGATGTGTCATAATTTCGATGACAGTTTGTGTATACAAGAAAACCAAGTGAACTTTTATTCTTCCTACTTTAAGTTTAGTCTATACAATCATGTTAAATTGTTCAGATATAATTTGAGAGAAATCACTTCTTTAAAACGTATTCTTTGAAATTACAAGGTCATCATTGACAATTTGGATTAAATCACGATTTTGGAATTTTTGTAAATTCATTCTAGGACATTCTGGGTTATTATCATTGAGATACATTAAAAATGTTGTCCCGTCAGATCATCCAAGACTTTTGACACATCAGCACATTCAGTACTGGAGATCATTTCGAACACTATACTTTTGGAGTTGTGATATAATTTTTAGTGTCAGCTGGTATTTAATTAACTGTACTGTAAACTCTTTTTAAATGTTCATTTCTTGTTTTAGGAAAATAAATTATGTTATTATAGCTATTATTTCCTCTATATATTGACCGCTCTGGTGGCCTAGTGGTTAGAGCGTCCGCCTCCGATGCGGGAGGTGGTGGGTTCGATCCACGGCCGAGTCATACCAAAGACTTATAACAATGGTACTAACATCTGCCTCATTAAGAGCTTAGTGTTAGGACTGGTCCGCCTTGTGTCAGGATAATGTGACTGTCTGCGGCATGATGCCGCAGTGCTAGACATCACTATAAACTGCCACACTGCAGACATCGTAGCGATATGACTGCAAAATTGTTAAAAGCTACGTTAAAAATCCAAATCACACACGCACACACACACACTTGTTATTCATTTCAGCATATGATTTCATTGAATTTACTGTTTAAATTATCTTCTTCAAACCTGTTTACAAAACGACATTCTATTTCTTTTTCCAATAAGGTAAGCTGTTAACATTTCCTTTTTCCTGATAAAACCTGTTTGAAGCTTTTTTTGTAATTTTTGAATTTCATTTTTAAAAACGCAATGTCCTTTATAAAATCATTGTGTATCTTATGTATCATTCAACATTTTTACCAAATCTATATTATCAAAAAATCCTATTTGGTGCCTGTATCTAATCGTACATTAGTTTGAATGTTTAGATCGCTATTTCGTGACTGATGGTGACTGTAAGTGCTAAATTTGTTGTATATCAGTAGATTTAGGATTTTATAGTCTCCATGCATTTTGTTCCTTTATACAAACTTATGATTTGAGGCGGTCAATTCCACCATTTTGCGAATCTACAAATATAGGTGACAGAACTATTTGGAATATCCGTTTCGATTTTTTTTTATTTATTCAAAGCCCATTTGTGGCAATACAATGGTGTTTCCTCAATTTGTAATTCAGGCTTGATTGCAGTATGATGTGTTTCATCCATGTTTAAACCCTGTTTAGCGTATTCTATATATTCTCAGTTAAAGCCATATTTTTGAGGAGTTTTAGATCCCACATTCAATATATTACCTTTTGACAGGATCAATAATTATTGCATTCGTAGTTGTTGCTCATAACCATTCTCACCGTTAGGGCTCATAACCAGTCTCACCGTTAGAACTCATAAAGATTCTCTCCGTTAGAACTCATAACCATTCTCACCATTAGAACTCATAACCATTCTCACCATTAGAACTCATAACCATTCTCACCATTAGAACTCATAACCAGTGTCACCGTTAGAGCTCATAACCATTTTCACTATTAGATGAATTACATAAAGTCTAAATAGAAAATACCCCATCCATCACGAATTCGGATTTCCATAAGATACAGGTAGAATCAATGAAGAATAAGAAAGTAAACTCGAATTTAAAATTAGGAAATTCAATATACATGAAAATAACTGGCAGATATTTAGAAGTAAATAGTCTTGAAATAAACAGATAGAAAGCAAATGAAGAAGACACCACTAGCATCGAGGCCACTTGATCTGAGAAAATATGTTTTAAGCAAATTCATATGAGTGTATAGATGAATTGATTTTATGGATATGTAATTTAATTGTTTATGACAGTTATTATGCTTCGATTGTTTAAAGGATTTTTTTTTCAATTCTTAGGATGACTTTTCCCATTAATAACCATTTATAATAATGTTTCTTGTTATGGTAGTTTCCTTTTCACCATCCCCCAAATGTATTGGTGGCACAACTCTCAGATCGACGCAGAGAAACATGGAGTATTCTAGCCTCCCTTTAGGAGGTGTCATTCCTTGAGATGCAAGATGTTTACATCGCTGGGGTTCTAGAGTGTATCAGGTTCGAACTGTAAGGGAAGGAAAAAAACTGAAAGAAAATGATCAGGTATAGCGGCTTTTGCCTAGCGTTTGTATACAATTGGGCGGGGGGGGGGGATAGAATGCGTACCTTACTCCACGAAAGGCTGCAGTTTAAAGTAACGGACTCAACCTTGTGCTGCAGAGTTGTGAGAAATTACGAGATTGTTGCATAAGGCGCTCTTTTTCCACAATGATCCACCTGTCGAGCAAACGCTCACACCATCTGACTTCAGAAGTCATGATTTTCCCAGTAATTACTTTCTAACTTACAGACGTTAACGCAGAAAAATTTGATAGCATAAGTGATTTTCTTTTCTTCATATATCATCTGTATTGTGCAGTGTGTATTAAATCACTACCAAATAATATGGGAGTAATATTATATAAGCGTGATCACTGTAATATATGTATGCAGTGTAAAAGTATCACCTCGTTGAACCACCACAAACTCTGACATTATTAAAAGTTGTTTTGTTTTAATTGAGTTATAAAAATAAAAGTTGGATCTTATGGAAAATCGTAGAAAATTCAATCGTACACTTTGCATTTTGGATTTGACTTGTATTTAGTGCAGGCCATGTCAGTGTCACCCCGTACCTAAGCAAATTAAAACTGATATTTTATTTATCTGATGAATCGCACAACTTTCATGCATTTACACGACATGTAAACAGAGTATGTGGGCGAGCACGGTTTAACTTTTCTTCTCTTTTGGATCCGATCTTTCCAAATCAAAACTCTCTTACAAGAATTACATAGAACCGCTTGACCTGTCGAGATAACAACATTGTTTTGCTTTGCAGCCAAGACGTTTTGGGCTGCAAGTCGGGCGGAGTCTGTGTTATGAACAAAGTCTGTTATACGAGGAAAAATCTAGTTCAGTACAAAGAAATGTAAAATTCGTTTTTAGTCAATAGCATGGCACACGTTTAATTTGAAAACAATCTTGCATGCTATAATTTAAATCTTTGGGACACATTCACCGGGTCATGCCTTTATGAAATATGCAAGAAACAAAGCATAAAAGAAGGAGAAAGATGAATGAAGGAAAGAAGAAAGAAAACATTACATGAACAAAAGTACTTCTCCACTGCACCGAACGAATGACTCGGATGAATACTAACTCATTATATCTAGGACTATCACAAAATCGATTTTTATTTTAGGAAATATATATTTAAACAACACAGGGCTAATTTGCTGACTGAAAGACACAACAACTGTCCGCTGAGGTAATTCACATAGAAGCGCCATGCGGTAAGTTTGAAACTCTCTTACCACAAATTTTATTTGAAAGGTATCGTCCCACCAAAAGTGTACAAGGTTTCACAGTTCCTGTCATTTTCATTTGATGGGAAAGAACACTAACATTGATATCTTTTATACATACAGATGGAAGCAATTTACACGAGGCTATAGTGGTACAAAGGGGAGTGAAGACCTTCCCCTAGCGTGTAGTAACCACGTCCATCTGGTTGCCAAGCAACAGATTCCCCCTGGTGCTCAATAATGTAAGGCAGTCTAATCGGCTGAGTCTGAAGAACGCCAACATTGTCTTTTGATCCATTTATATCCCAAAATAGTACCGATTCTCGTGTTTTAACGAGGATCTCGTCACCGCTCGGTGAAATATCGCCACCTGATGGATCTGGATGTGAGGTGGAAATGGACAAATATGCGTTCGAGTTATCTTGAACTGTGCTTCCTGAATCCCATCCAGAACTTAGGACATGCGCAATCAATCCCTTACTACCATCAACGTTAGAAATAAGGTACACTTCGCCACTAGGATCCACCATCAGTGTATCACAATTCTGTGCGTTCCATCTGCAAAAATAATGAGTAATTACAGTTCCGTTGGTTTTGTATATATAGGAAGCTCTCCCCGACCTCTAATTGCACAATTTACAACTGTTACTATGAGAAGAAAACGTGTTTTGTGCTTTGTAATAGTTCTCGAGTAAATCTCTTTCTTTTAAATGTTCAAACAACAAACTTCCACAAAACAGCAAGTGATATGCAAGCTGGTAAATCTCTATGCGGTTGATATGATAATATTCTAAGACGTCACATGTTATACAACAAACAATGACACTTGATATAAATCGATTCTACATACGTGTTCGTCGTGTTTCCGGAGGTCATTTTTTCTACAGAAAAGTTCGATGTGCATTTTTTAAAATCAGCGACGTAACTTTTATCTTCTGTTAAGATGGAATCTTTTTGGAACGTTGGAGGTTGTCGTTCTGAAAATGTGATAGAGCAATAATTGCATAGAGGATCTGATGGGACACCGAGAAACGGTCGATGTTGAATGTTACATGATTTGCAATTTTAAAGCCCCTCCCCACTCACAAACAAAACACGTTGCACTTAAGAACCTGGATTCTTAATCTGCTGAATTGTCTTAGTAGTTAACTCAGTTTTGAATACCTCATCAAACACAATTAGTAGTTAACTCAGTGTTGAATATCTCATCAAACACAATTAGTAGTTAACTCAGTGTTGAATACCTCATCAAACACAAGTATCAAGATACAGTTTGGTGACACGTTAATACCAATTACCGTTAAAAATATTGTTTAATGTCCCTTTCAAGTTATTTTTTGGTTTCATTCTGGGTTGCAAAGTCTTTAATTTTGCTTCATTTGAATTAATTTTAATTGAATTTTTGTTAAGTTTTCACTCCCTTGTTGTTATACTTGAGGCCCCTACCCAGTTTCTCATATTTTCATAGGGTTAAGCATTGAAAGGTAAGTGATCTCCCTACCCTTGTTATGAAAAAAACATTACGTATAAACCTGTGGTGATTGACACAGCCGACACTTTTCGTTTTTTTTTTTTATTTCTTAATGATGGGGGTTAATAGCTAGGTCTTACTTCAGATCCGCATCTCAGAGTCGATTGCTAGTTCTCAGTGGGGATTTTCAGTGCTTGAACTACAGAGGTAAATTCTACTGTAATAAACATATGGTAAGTTCTATCTACATCTTGGATTTTAACGATCATTTATTGATTATAGTAAATCGGTATTGGGGAGATATTTCTCAAATCGAGCAATTAGCCAATGTTTTGGAGCAGATGCCATAATGTACAGTATTCACGGAGCTTTATGGTATTATGATTTAGGTTCTTAAAATGGACCCTCCCTAATTTCTTAAAATATTTAGGAATACGGGTTTATTAGTTTGAGATATGAACAATTCTGTTCTGTGCGTTGTATGTTTGCTTCATGTCTTGTTTGATATGGTGTGAAGTACTAATAATCGGCTTGGAAAGGCTTACTGATTAGTCATACAAATATAAAACAAGAAAGTAACCTGCCCCTCAGAAAGTAGGGGTTTGTGATGTCTGGCAATTAGGTGATTTGAAGAACATTATTTGTATTATTTTCGCGTTTCATAACCGTTCAGGTGACCACGACTGTTGTCTAGAGGTCTTTGGAAACAAGGAAAACAGGGATTTCGAACCAGGCTCATTACTAAGGCCCCTTGCGCGTTGCTTTTATCAATATCAAATAAAAGCATGGAGAAAGGTAGCGTATAATTTGTATTGCTTCTAGTACATTTCTTCAGCTTACAGAAGCACTAAGCCAGTACAGTCTCGGCAATATCATATAGTAGTGCTCAAATTTAAATGCAAATCCAAGTAGAATGAAACAAATGTTAATGTATCTTAACTTTGTCTGCAGTACTAGAGATCTGCGGAATACAACTGTATCATGTGTTTTGCACAGTTTCGACCATGTTCCGTAAAAACCTGTTGCAATATCAAAATGGTGAAACATGTTAATTTTGTATATTTTTTAAGATCTGAAACATTTAAATACAAAGAGTCTGTCTGAAGAATTATCATACATTTCTTTCACTTGTTCTAAAGCTCGCACAGAAACCAACAATCTCTATGCAGTACTATTCAGTGGTGCGATGTGAGCTGTTCTCAGCACACATAAAATATATTTCCTTTTCTCTATACAGTAGTCAGTGATATGATAAAAGTTAGCATGACAGAAAGATTACACTTGATGCAATTATTCCTGATGTGTCAAGATATAAAGATTACACTTGATACAGTTATTCCTGATGTGTCAAGATATAAAGATTACACTTGATACAATTATTCCTGATGTGTCAAGATATAAAGATTACACTTAATACAGTTATTCCTGACGTGTCAAGATATAAAGATTACACTTGATACAATTATTCCTGACGTGTCAAGATATAAATCTTTCTGTCATGCTAACTTTTATCATATATCTTAAAAAATATACAAAATTAACATGTTTCATCAAGTTGCGTTAGTAATTTCCAAAACAGCCCTGACATGCGGAGTTGTAGCAACTAATGCAAATATCCTGTTCCTATCGCCATAACAGTTGCGGGTGTAGAGAATATTTGGGTGCTTCCTGCTCACTGCTAGCCCGGATGCCTCGGTTATTTCAGGGCTGTCTACATTGCCAATATTTCTACCATTGTCAAACGTTGGGGCTAAAAAAAGGAATACCTGGTAGAATTGCCTGTAGAAAGAAATTGCTGATAATTGTAAATTATGTCAAATTTACATGGCATATATATGTATGTATGTATGTGTGTGTGTGTGTGTGTGTGTGTGTGTGTGTGTGTGTGTGTGATTGTTTCAGTTCTTACATGACTCAAGAATCAACCTAGGTCGCAAATATATCCCAAATGATATGTTCACAGCTGTAGACAATAAAAAAAAAAAAGTGGAATTGTTATGCAGGACGTTGTCGGTACAAAGTGTCGGCTATTGTAGAGACTGCGTACAACTTCTCTTCAGTTATTTATCTCCCCTTATATACTGGTGTCTTGTAGAATCATGAGTGACACTGACAGAAACAGATGTTATCATCATGAAGAATGTCTCACGTGTGTCGCCTGCTCTTCACTATCCATCAGTGAGGTGATCATCGAAATTTTCTACGTGAAGAAAGAATGACAAAATTCTCTTTGTCTTCAAGACACTGCTTTTTTCATGCCGCCCATGTGTACTATTGACCCTTTGGTCCCCTGTAGCGTAGCCCATTTGTAAAGCGTTTGAAACAGAGAAAACAGGTCAGAAATCCTCATCGACACTCCAAGTATCTATAGACAGACAAGAATGATGCGTAAGTTCGGTTTAATTGTTTTGTTCTCAGATTTAATGAAGTGACTAAATTTGTGATAAATTTAGATTCAAGTATTGGATAGTTATTTTTTTTCCGAAATAAGGTACTGACTAGAGAGCAGGGAAATTTCTAAAGGAAGACAGATTATAAAGTACAGGTTACCTAACTACGATCAAACTATTTTTTTTTTCTTTTTAAACTGAAATAAAAAAAAAGAAATCGTGATATTTTAGTACATAGTGGGAGATGTTACATGGTTTGTTCCTGACCATACCTTCAATAATACTGTTTTATAGTTAACG